>JAEQBA010000642.1:0-143604 GCA_019434445.1 Phalangium opilio
TAAGCATGCCTTAAGTTTCAATTAAAAAGAAAAGTTAATATCTGATCCTTCATCAATGATAACCTCAGTCTTATCGATACTTTTTAGGACTTGATTCTAATCAAGACATTTTGATTAATATCTGCTCCTTCAGTCTTCATTTTAATTAATATTGTTAAGACACTGTTTTTACATTTTCAAAATCTACACTAGCAGAAACATATAAAGGGGACCGTAACTTTTGCTCAATCAGTCATTATTTATAATGATACTCTAAAAATAAAAACGTAACTCATTGAAAATTTTTATTCTTATTGTAATTAACATAATACAATTTTTTACAACCCTTTATTGAAACGCGAGGCGCTCCCCTAAAAATCCACAAATGGACCAATTGACAGTTTTACACAATTTTTTAAAACGCTGATTTAGCCTATGTCTGTTTAACCTTTAGCTCAAACTTTTCATAAGCCCAATATGAAATTCGGATGTCCTTAAAACTTCTCAACGACGATCCGAATTTTCAATTTCGAACTTTTTGTAGCATTAACTAACGTCGTTTTGATATTAAGCTTATAAACTTAAACACATATAGTCAGGGCAATGCCGACTCAATTTTTAGGGCTACCCTAAAAGTCCACAAAGGTGATCCAAGATTGTTAATAAATACGCCTAAAAAGTGTCCCTCTCAAAATATGTAGCCGGGGAAAAGAGAGCGTGATCGAGTGGGCTATGCTAGTGGGTATTTTGGTAGTAATAACGGGGTTGGGACTCCAGGCATAGCCCCGCTCCATCACGCTCGACAAACGCAAAGCAGCTCGTGCCAGCGTGGGAAATAAGGCGGTAACACAGGGCAATGACGAGTTTAAAAATCGCCTGGTACAGTTCAAAAATTAAATCGGGGGGGGGGGGGTCAGTGGTCCACGAGACTACTAAAAAATTCAAGGGTAACCAGAGTCCACACATTAAAATTCTAATATTTTAATTATCCACTTCCTTAGCTTAGCAACGACGTGCTCTGGCCAATGGTCACGGACCAGTTTATTTATTCCAAGTCAGGAGGGTCTCTGGTCTAATGTCCAGTTTAAAAAAATCCTTATTTCCCACCCTGACTCGCGCTATAGGGCAAGCAGCTTGCGACGTGTTGCGCGTGATCGAGTAGGCTATGTCCGGTCAAAAGAAATCTTCAGTTCAGCCAGAAAGTTATATCAGTATCTCAGAGAGAAGATATAAGATGCCTTTGTATTCGCGCGCCATAGTCCCAGTCCCCCTTTCAAAATACAAGGGGGACGTAAAAGGAGGCGCCGGGCTATTTCGCTCTAGTCAGTCGGAAATTTTCCTCACTCGCGTCGTCGCGCTGACGTGAGTTTTCAAGAACCAATGAGATGCTGGTTGTAATTTAGAGACGGGGATTGACTGCGGACCTACGTTAGGACTGGAAATAAAGCTGGAAATCTGGCGAATTATATCTTCTTCTCTGAGATACTGATATAACTTCTTGGTTCAGCGTTGTAAATAAGGCGGTGGCACAGGGAAAATGACCAGTTTAAATTAAATCGGAGGGGAGCAGTGGACCACAGGACCACTAAGAAATTCTAGGGTAACCAGGGTCCAGACATTATCTCAACTATTTTAATTACCCACTTCTTTAGTTTAGCAGACGCCGCGCCCTGGTCAATGGTCATGGACCAGTTCATTTATTCCTGGGCAGGGGTCGCTGGCCCAATGTCTAGTTTTAAAAAAAATCCCTATTTCCCACCCTGCTTCAGTTGGGAGTCTGACTCCTGGAGCTCCTAAAGTCCAGAGATGCATATGACAAGGATTCATTTCTCATAAGCGAGAATGGCCAACTCTGTTGTGTTAGAGACAGCCTGGCAGCCTGGTATTTTTTTACTTCTAAACAGCCTGGGAAATAAGGATATTTTTTAAACTAGTCCTTTGGACCAGTGACCCCCTAGTGTCTGAAATTATTTACTGGTCTCCGGACTGGTCCCAGCCTTTGCTCTCCAATAGATTTGCAATTAATAAACTGGTCCCGAGGACCAGTAACCCCCACTTCTTGAATTAAAAAACTAGTCCAAGCAATTAATAAACTGGTTTTGGACCAGAGGAAGTGTGCTATTCCCAGCCTGCTTCTAAAGTTCTAAGTCAGCTGGGTTTTCACCTTTAAAAGTTAATACATCCCTTTAAAAATGTTATTAAATGAATGAATCTATACGGTTGCAGTTATGTCGAAATGAGAGCAATTAAATATGTGTCTTTGATATTTAGCTCTGATAATTTCAGAAACTTAGTAAAAAGTAGTGTTATGTATTTAACCAGAATTTATTTTATTGAAATTTATTAATAATTATTTAATTAAAAAATTGTAATACTATTTTATGTTTTAATTTCACAAATAAAATTCAAAACAGTAAACATAGGGCAAAGGTTATATTGTATTATAAATAGCCAGTGGGATTGATTTTAGCTATATCGCAATTAGAGCTCGACATTTTCTATCCATTATCCACAAATTAGTAATTAATTTGAATGAAAATAAGTGGATATCTTTTATTAATTGGGAAATAATGCACACACTTTACATTTAAATTTTAGAAGTTGAATTTATTATTTACTTTTTGTATGTAATATTCAGCATTAATTTGACTAAGACAATTAACTAATTACCTACGAGGAATTAACTAGTATATATGTTTAAAATTATAATTTAATCGTTTCAAAACTAATATGGTTTTGAACCGGTTTTAATAATTTAGTTATTAAAATTTGTGATTATCGATTGGTCAATATTGAAAATCAACCAATGGTGGAACGAATTTTTTTTAAACTCAATGAAACTGAAATATCAATGAATCATCTACTGAAAGAGGTATCAACCTATTATTTTTTTCAAAAGAAGGTAAATAAGGATTAGATGGCTTGCTGCTTCAAACAAGATTTTTAACCATGAATAGAATATTTTGTTAATTTTAGTCAAATTTAGATATTCGGTAATAGAGTTGATATGAATAAAGCCGTTTTTGCTCATGTCCATTTTAAACTTTAATCACAGATTTCGCTATCCATTTCACAAGCATAATAAACACTACTGAAGGGCGCAAATCTATCTGTGATCGGTAATGGTGACCAAAATAGCAATTGCCCAATTAATCAGTTTGAACTTCATTTGCACATTTCTACTCGTTAATTAGAAATGTTGCGAGAAATTTGAATGGAATATAAGTAGATATCTCTTTTAGTAGATAATTTTTGATGATTCATTGAGTTAAAAATTGGTATCAGTATTTCAATTAAGCTTTGATATCAACAGCGGTTATTTACGATATGGGCTTATGATAATAGTCGTCTGTTTATAAGATAAAATCGTTACATCAAGTGTCACAAGACAGTATCTACCTCCAAAATCGAGTGTTAGTAACTTTAAAACCATCTCCTCGTCACAGGATATCCGAGGGTGAATTTATTATATCATTGATAGATAGACAAGATAATCTGACAAGGCGCAATAGCTCAGTCAAGTTTTGGCAAGGCCTAATACCGTTTTGCTTGACTGCATGGCGCGGTCAAATTCCTTTTAAAGCATAGATCATGTAGTATCCACCCTTGATTTTCATTTCGCAACACACGTTGGATTCGTAAACCTCGACGCGCACCACGATTTTCTAGAAGCATTAAAATGCAAACACAACAACACACTGAGCGCATACATTTTTAATAAATAACATTTCTAAATTCTCACTACAGCTGTTTTCGGGCTGAAGCGACCGAAAGACGGCGATAAATAAAAATTCTTCGGGGGGTAGTTTCGAGGGAACGAATTCAAATGCAAGGCGCGTCCCATCAACAAACAAAATTGAATTCGTTTTATGCAATTATAATATTGAAATTTTATACAATTAAGTAATATTTAAGAAACAAAGCACTACTTTCAAAGTCTAAACTTTAATTAAAAGTACGACGATACGAGAAGGCGAAGTAGTAAAGGGCAACGAGAGGTAAACATTTTTTTAAACGGCAAAAATGAACGTTAAGCCAAGGCTTAGCGCAATTTCACCGCCTTAAAAAAGTGCCTAGTTTAGAAATAGATTGTGGGACAATCAAAAGGTGGAAAATTATGAAATTAGGCTTATATTAAAGCTTGAAACCTACTTTAAATTATATTTAAATCCTCCATGAGCAATCCTCAAAAAATATGAAAATGCACAGAAAAAGTACCCAACTCCTCAATTTTTTTCCCCTAAAAAAACTGGCGGCCACAAACGACGGGGTAAATTTGTCACGGCGGCAATATTAAGAGCAGTCTTATCCACTATCGATTAATCAAAAATGTCTTGATTAGAATCAAGTCCTAAAAAGTATCGATAAGACTGAGGTTATCACTTGTCTGAAGGATCAGATATTAATTTTTCTTTTTAATTGAAACTTAAAGGCATGCTTAAGAAAAAAACAACGTTCCATTACCGTTTTCCGTTGAAATAACTTATTTTACAGGTAATCAATTTCAAAAATTTACTTATCTCGGGTTTTCGGGCACAATTCCATTCCCCCAAAACATTTTATCATTACATTAATTACTTTTGAGAGAGTACGTGTATGACATTGAGTTTTAAAAGGTTCCCTCATTTGTGCCCGGTATGCTTCGCAGTGGATACGTTTTAAAACAATGGCGGAAAATTAAGTAGGGACAGTTAGATTTTTACTCGTGGTTATGCAAAATGATGTAATGTCTAGTGTACTTCAGTCAACAGTCATACTGTTCATTCTCATAGCTCAGGACATGATTAATGCTGCTCACTATTTCTCTCTCTAGTTTCAAACAATGGTTAGAGACCATTCAGTGCCACAGGTCGCACATGAATATATTTCAACTACAGTTTACATCAATTCTCCGTGGTCGTACTATTAGAGGGTTAAGCACTAATTTGTTCAGAACATGTCTCGAAAGTGTGCTTGTTGTAAGTTTTTAAAGCAGTGTTGCCAATGTGTGGGTAATTTCCCACATCGTGGGAGATTTAGGTTTGGTTTTAGGCTCTGTGGGGAAAAAGTAATATTTTTCCGAAATCAATCAAATGTCGGAATTTTCCTGTTCAAGGGTTAATAGTGCAAAATTTTCAAAAATGCACTAATTTTAACTGCACAGTTAAAATTAGTGCATTTTCGAAAATTTTATCCGGTTTAATAATTTCAAGCGACATTTTGAAATAAATTCGGTGATTTTAAGTTTGGCACTGAAAAAAAAGAAAGCATATTTTGAGAATTTTAAAGCTTTATAGCATTTGTACATATTGTCAAAGCCATGCGGAGTGATATTCCATATTAAACTTAGTATGATAAAATAGTCCAGATAAATATGACTGTAAAAAAGGGGGTGTGGGAAATGCGGCAAATTTTTAAAATGGAAGTGGGAACATCCACTTTCTACACAACATTAGCAACACTGATTTGAAGGTTTTGGTCATGGCTAAACAGACCGCTCATTCAGTTTTTTATTGTTTTAAAGCTTATTTTGACACGTTATCTCTCAAAAGTAATTAATGTAATGATAAAATGTTTTGGGGGAATGGAATTGTGCCCGAAAACCCGAGATAAGTAAATTTTTGAAATTGATTACCTGTAAAATAAGTTATTTCAACGGAAAACGGTAATGGAACGTTGTTTTTTTCTTAAGCATGCCTTTAAGTTTCAATTAAAAAGAAAAATTAATATCTGATCCTTCAGACAAGTGATAACCTCAGTCTTATCGATACTTTTTAGGACTTGATTCTAATCAAGACATTTTTGATTAATATCTGCTCCTTCAGTCTTCATTTTAATTAAGATTGTTAAGAAACTGTTTTACATTTTCAAAATCTACACTAAGCAGAAACATATAAAAAGGGGACCGTAACTTTAGCTCAATCAGTCATTTATTTATAATGATACTCCAAAAAATAAAAACGTAACTCATTGAAAGTTTGTATTCTTATTGTAATTAACATAATACAATTTTTTACAACCCTTTATTGAAACGCGAGGCGCTCCCCTAAAAATTCCACAAATAGGACCAAATTGACAGTTTTACACAATTTTTTAAAACGCTGATTTATGTCTGTTTAACCTTTAGCTCAAACTTTTCATAAGCCCAATATGAAATTCGGATATCCTTAAAACTTCTCAAAGACGATCCGAGATTATCAATTTCGAACTTTTTTGTAGCATTAACTAACGTCTGTTTGATATTAAGCTTATAAACCTTAAACACAAAATAGTCAGGGCAATGCCGACTCAGTTTATAAGGGCTACCCTAAAAGTCCACAAAGGTGATCCAAGATTGTTAATAAATACGCCTAAAAAGTGCCCTCTTCAAAATATGTAGCCGGGGAAAAGAGAGCGTGATCGAGTGGGCTATGCTAGTGGGTATTTTGGTAGTAAGTAACGGGGGTTGGGACTCCAGGCATAGCCCGCTCCATCACGCACTCGACAACGCAAAGCAACTCGCGCCAGCGTGGGAAATAAGGCGGTAACACAGGGCAAATGACGAGTTTAAAAATTGCCTGGTACAGTTCAAAAATTAAATCGGAGGGGGGTCAGTGGTCCACGAGACTACTAAAAAATTCAAGGGTAACCAGAGTCCACACATTAAAATTCTAATATTTTAATTATCCACTTCCTTAGCTTAGCAGACGACGTGCTCTGGCCAATTAGCCTATTCACTTTAAGGGCCGCGCATGAGAAGTTGCAATGTTTGGGGGCATGAGTTATAGCGCTTCTATGGAGTTAAACGTGTAAACTAAACTACGATGGACGTATGGGAGACCTTTTGAAATTCAATATTAAAATAAAATGCCTAGTATTTAAAACTGAGATAGTACAATTAAAACCATGTTAAGAAATAAAGTGTTTAAGTTCTAATGGAAACGGTGCATTGATACTAGTAGGTTAAACTCACTAAGCCTCGGCGACGGTATGGGATCATCGGCGATGACCGCCGATGCCGTGCCGAAAGTGCTGCGTATAACACGCTCGTAAGCCTTGGCGCCCAATTTAGTGAGTAGAATTTCATTAAATTCCCTAATTTTACGTCTATCAATTGAATTCGATAAAATTTCACCTCGGAAGTTCAATTAATACTTTTACAACAAGTAATAAAACACTGTTTTATAAAAATAAACTCGAA
Organism: Phalangium opilio; assembly: GCA_019434445.1. Lineage (NCBI taxonomy): Eukaryota > Metazoa > Arthropoda > Arachnida > Opiliones > Phalangiidae > Phalangium > Phalangium opilio. The sequence goes on from JAEQBA010000642.1 coordinate 7,139, forward strand.
TGCGTAGCAAATAAGGCAAAAGGAATGGTTAAAAGTACTGCACTGCACCCAAACATTCTTTCTACGCATGCTCACCTCTCGAAATTTCCCCCCCTGTTCACCCCCGCTCTACCGGTGAAAAGGTCTATTGTCACGGACTAGTTTATTTATTCCAAGTCAGGAGGGCTCTGGCCTAATGTCCAGTTTAAAAAAATCCTTATTTCCCACCCTGACTCGCGCTATAGCGCAAGCAGCTTGCGACATGGATATATGTTCTGAACTCAATGCTTGCGACGTGTTGCGCGTGATCGAGTAGGCTATGGTCCGGTCAAAAGAAATCTTCAGTTCAGCGTTGCAAATAAGGCGGTGGCACAGGGAAAATGACCAGTTTAAAAATTAAATCGAAGGGTGAGCAGTGGTCCACAGGACCACTAAGGAAATTCTAGGGTAACCAGGGTCCAGACATTATCTCAACTATTTTAATTACCCACTTCTTTAGTTTAGCAGACGCCGCGCCCTGGTCAATGGTCATGGACCAGTTCATTTATTCCTGGGCAGGGGGTCGCTGGCCCAATGTCTAGTTTTAAAAAAATCCCTATTTCCCACCCTGATTCAGTTGGGAGTCCTGGAGCTCCTAAAGTCCAGAGATGCATATGACAAGGATTCATTTCTCATAAGCGAGAATGGCCAACTCTGTTGTGTAAAGAGACAGCCTGGCAGCCTGGTATTTTTTTACTTCTAAGTCAGCTGGGTTTTCACCTTTAAAAGTTAATACAGCCCTTTGAATTTAAATAATTAGAAATGAGAAATGTTATTAAATGAATAAATCTATACGGTTGCAGTTGTGTCGAAATGAGAGCAATTAAATATGTGTCTTTCATATTTAGCTCTGATAATTTCAGAAAATTAATAAAAAGTAGTGTTATGTATTTAACCAGAATTTATTTTATTGAAATTTATTAATAATTATTTAATTAAAAAAATTGTAATACTATTTTATGTTTTAAATTTTACAAATAAAATTCAAAACAGTAAACATAGGGCAAAGGTTATATTGTAATATAATTAGCCCGTGGGATTGATTTTAGCTATATCGCAATTAGAGCTCGACATTTTCTATCCATTATCCACAAATTAGTAATTAATTTGAATGAAAATAGGTGGATATCTTTTATTAATCGGGAAATAATGCACACACTTTACATTTAAATTTTAGAAGTTAATTTATTATTTACTTTGTGTATATAATATTCAGCATTAATTTCACTAAGGAAATAAACTAATTACCTACGAGGAATTAACTAGTATATATGTTTAAAATTATAATTTAATCGTTTCAAAACTAATATGGTTTTGAACCGGTCTTTGTAATTTAGTTATTAAAATTTTTGATTGTCGATTGGTCAATATTGAAAATTAACCAATGGTGGAACTAATTTTTTTTAAACTCAATGAAACTGAAATATGAATGAATAATCTACTGAAAGAGGTATCAACCTATTATTTTTTTTCAAAAGAAGGTCAATAAGGATTAGATGGCTTGCTGCTTCAAACAAGATTTTTAACCATGAAGGGAATATTTTGTTAATTTTAGTCAAATTTAGATATTCGGTAATCGAGTTGATATGAATAAAGCCCTTTTTGCTCATGTCTATTTTAAACTTTAATCACAGATTTCGCTTACCATTTCACAAGCATAATAAACACTACTGAAGGGCGCAAATCTATCTGCGATCGGTAATGGTGACCAATATAGCAATTTGCCCAATTAATCAGTTAGAACTTCATTTGCACATTTCTATTCGTTAATTTGAAATGTTGCGAGAAATTTGAATGGAATATAAGTAGATATCTCTTTCAGAAGATAATTTTTGATGTTGATATTTAAGATTCATTGAGTTAAAAAAATTGGTATTGGTATTTCAAGTAAGCTTAGATATCAACATCGGTGAATTTACGATATGGGCTTATGATGTTAGTCTGTTTATAAGATTAAGTCGTTACTTTAAGTGTCACTAGACAGTATCTACCTCCAAAATCGAGAGTTAGTAACTTTATAACCATCTCCTAGTCAGAGGATATCCGAGGGTCAATTTCTTATATCATTGACTGACAAGGCTCACTATAGCTTGGTCAACTTTTGGCAAGGCCTAATACCGTTTTTGCATGACTGTCGCCGTCAAATTCCTTTTAAAGCATAGATCATTAGATCATATAGTATCCACCCTTGATTTTCATTACGCAACACACGTTGGATTCGTAAACCTCGACGTGCACCACGATTAGAAGCATTAAAATGCAAAAACAACACACTGACCGCATACATTTTTGGTAAATAACAGAGTCACTACAGCTGTTTTCGGGGGAATCGGGGCTGAACGAGCGACCGAGAGGGCGTAGAAGAAAAAGCCTCCGGCGGCCGGTCTCTTAAAGGGGGTAGTTTCGAGGGAACGAAATTCAAATGCAAGGCGCGTCCCTTCAACAAAAAACATTGAATTCGTTAATACGGACGTTTTAGGCAATTATAATATTGAAATTTTATACAATTAAGTAATATTTAAGAAAACTAAGCACTACTTTCAAAGTCTAAACTTTAAAAACACGACGATACGAGAAGGCGAAGTAACAACAAGAGGTAAACATTTTTATAAATGGCAAAAATTAAAGGTAAGCCAAGGCTTAGCGCAATTTCACCGCCTTAAAGAAAGTGCCAAGTTTAGAAATAGATTGTGGGACAATAAAAAGGTGGAAAACTATGAAATTAGGCTTATATTAAAGCTTGAAACCTACTTTATATTATATTTAAAATCCATCCATGAGCAAATCCTCAAAAATATGAAAATGGCAACGAAAAAGGACCCACTCTCAAATTTTTTTCCCCTTAAAAAAATGGCGGCCACAAACGGGGTAATTTGTCACGGCGGCAATATTAAAGCAGTCTTATCTCACTATCGATAGGCCATTTCAACCAAAAGGCATTAAGAAAAAACAATCGGATTATTATGACGCAACTATACGTAAAAAAAGGCCAATATTGGTCGCGCTGATATTTACCAATGAAACAGCGTATCCATGCTAAAATATCGCAGATTGGGGTAGTTTTTAAAATTTAAAATTAAACATACTTAAAATTAATTTTTCTCAAAAACCTTAAAAATGGTCCTAGAAAAAGGTTTAAATTTTGATATAAAACCGTTCCCAAACGTAACAAACGAATATTTCATTTCAAAAGGGTGGCCACAAAATGGCTAAATTTGAAAAAAACTCCATGTTATTTCTATGGGAAAATTTAACTTTTTCACCAAAAGGGCTGATTAATTTTATGGAAATGAAAACCACCCTTAGCAACTTTATTTTTTATACAATAAACTAATGGGTGGATCTTCTTGAAATTTTAACCACATATTGAGGGCCCGAATTGTAGTTCTGTGGAATTTTTTCAAAGCAGTTAATACGATACAAAAAAAGTTATAACCAATCAAAAAACCATCCTTATACATTAAAGTCGGTATGAGGTCTTATCTAAGAGAGCTATCGCTCTCCTAGAATAGGCCATTTCAACCAAAAGGCATTAAGAAAAAACAATCGGATTATTAAGACGCAACTATACGTAAAAAAAGGCCAATATTGGTCTCGCTGATATTTACCAATAAAACAGCGTATCCATGCTAAAATATCGCAGATTGGGGTAGTTTTTAAAATTTAAAATTAAACATACTTAAAATTAATTTTTCTCAAAAACCTTAAAAATGGTCCTAGAAAAAGGTTTAAATTTTGATATAAAACCGTTCCCAAACGTAACAAACGAATATTTCATTTCAAAAGGGTTGCGACAAAATGGCTAAATTTGAAAAAAACTCCATGTTATTTCTATGGGAAAATTTAACTTTTTCACCAAAAGGGCTGAATCATTTTATGCAAATGAAAACCACCCTTAGCAACTTTATTTTTTATAAAATAAACTAATGAGTGGATCTTTTTGAAATTTTAACCACATATTGAGGGCCCGAATTGTAGTTCTGTGGAATTTTTTCAAAGCAGTTAATACGATACAAAAAAAGTTATAACCAATCAAAAAACCATCCTTATACATTAAAGTCGGTATGAGGTCTTATCTAAGAGAGCTATCGCTCTCCTAGAATAAATTAAGGGTAAAAATAGCTTACAAATATTTCAATAAAAATGAAAGAACAATTATTTTTCTTTTCTTCACTGATTTTTTTAAGATATGGTTTAATGTATTACACGTGATCGGAGCGTCTTTAGCATAAACGTACTACATAATTTTTGCGTTTTGAAAAGTTGGTTATCGCAAGCGTTTGAAAAATCGCGCCAAACCTTGCTTTAGTCATAGCGACATCTGGCGACGCTATTCACGCGGGAAAATGCATACGCTACGCAACTCCTAAAAACGTGCTAGTGTGTAGTAAGCTTGAAAAGTGCTAAAATCGATAATTATGATCAAAAGTGGCCTTAACCGTTAATTGGCTTTTAGCTAACAAACTCTTGGCGCAGACATTACCTCTGAAAATTGCATCTCTGTTAGACAAGCAAGGCTTCCGCTTGTATAGAGTGTCCCTTGTTTTAATGACATGTAATCTTTAAGGGGGAATGTCTCCACCTTGGGGTTTTTTTGAATTAAAAGCTAATAGATAATTACCTATGCAAATTTGAAAATTATAATTTTCAAATCTTTCCTTAAAACTAGCATAAATTATTTCATCATTCATATAAGTGATAATATTTTAAGTGGTTTGATTTCCCCCAAAATATCGATTCAATAACCGATTTTCAATGGCATTTTTTTAAGCCAAGTCCTTCAATTACTGCAGTCGTCAGTCTTTAATTTTAAAACAACTATTTCCTAGATCTTATTCATTCATTTCTTAATTAGATTATTTCGTTTTATATCAGATACTCTTTAATTAAGGTAAAACGTAAGAAAGTTTCACAAGTCGTGACTAATTGATAATCAGACCACTTTATATAGAAGGCTGGAACTTTGCATGGACGTTACTCTTACGTAGTAGGCACTCACTAAAAAGATTTTTCAAATCCGTTGCCATCTTGAAAATGGCGGACTGAAATGTAAAAACCTTTATGTAATAATATCTGCAAGTTTTCAACCGATTTCACTAATATTAAGTATACTGGTTCCCTTGTCAATGGGCTGACAGACTGATAATCAACGCTCAGTCCAAACCTTTTTTCTTCTGTGATATTATCGAGTGCAAATGATGTATTACCCTATTTAATGTTTTTGTGTTTGTTATTGGGATGCCCAAACTCATTATCATAATACACGCCTAGATTTCCCCTTTTGGAACGAGTCAAAGTTAAAAATATTATTAAAATAGACTTATCGCATAATCAATTTCAAATGACGAGTGGTAAATATATACAATGTAAAATACGCTGAAGAAAATTTTAAAATATGTTTAGGCGAAATCGAAATGGACCATGAAAACGAAATGTTTAGCCGAAATGGCTTGAGGAAAGAGGGGGTTTAAGTTTTCAGAACGAAACAAAGAGATCTCGTGAAGATACGCTCTAAAGCCTTGACTATATGACAGTCCTATTATTTTAACTAAATAAAAGAGAGTTAAAAGTTCCTGAAATGAACAATACAACAAAACTCTTTAATTTGACCTCAGAGAACTGTGATATATTTAAATTTAGCTCAGCTCGTTTAATTGAATTTTAGCAAATAATTAGTGTGAAATACTGTATAATGTTATAGTAGGAACCAAATCTAATTAGTTTCAAAGTTATTGAAGATCCAATAACTGAAAAAGAAACCAGATTCCATAATGCAAATGAAAGTGATTAGATAAAATTTTAAATGATTTTGCCTAATATTTTTTAAGAGGTATGACCATAAAAACCTTGAATGTTTAAGTGGCCGTTAAATTATATGGATCGCGATCGCATAATGTGTTCAGACTACCAATTGCTGCAGTTGTTCTAGCATGAAATGAAAATTTAGCCAATTCCTTCACCAACGACTCCTATCTGTCCTTTCGTTTGCATACATTTCGATTTGGACAGTTTTATAGTAATTCTTTAAATTTTACTCGTTAATAATTAAGGATTATAGTACAAGGTCCACCTTAGAGCCATTGAGACAGGCGCAAGGGTACTTAGGTTTCGTCTGCGTAGCAGTCTTTTGAATTGGTTCTTTACTGTTTAATCCTTGCAAAGGGATTCTTAATTTTTTAATGATAAATGTCTTAGCCCGTTTGTATTAACACTTTGGGATTGAATGGAATTGCACTGTTCAAGCTACTGCACATGACATGGCACCACTCCTACACGTTCACAACTTTCGCCTCTCATCCTTCTACACATTTAAGATCCATGGGTGTTGGGATTAACGTTAGAGTGCTACTAACTACGTGATACCTTGTTATATACAGGGTGATTCTGATAAGCCTGCATAAATTAAGGGGATTTTCTTTGGGCGATTCTGAATTGAAAATGTTCTATGACATTTTGCAGTCCAAGCCACTGCTTTAAAGTTGCGATGTGAGTATTTTACGGATGACCCCATAAATTTAACAAAGAAGATGAAAGACAATGCTAATTCAATTAAGGCGTCATCCCTAAAACACTCAAATCTTAACTTGAAAACGGTTGCCCGGAAGGCAATTTGTCACAAAACATTTTCGACTTGAAATAATGCAAAGAACACTGTCTTTAATTGCTGACAGACCTTTAAGAAACACCCTGTATACGAGAACCCCTTACGCACGCGTAAAAAACGTGTTTCGTGAAGAAGTACACACGTTCAATATAAAAAGGTGATGCAACCCCTTCGATGAAATGCACGTACTGTGAAAGAGATATATTTTCCTGATATGCCATAACTGTCAAAAACGTTTATGGTAATCGTTAACCTACGTATAAGTTCGTTCGACTCCTAGTACATGTTATTCACGTAGCTTATTAATGTTTGTTCCTTGAAATTCCAGGGAAATGGGCCCATGTCGCGTTTGTCTGTGGCCACATGGGAGTCGGTAAATGACGAAATAAGACTGAAACTATAGATCTATAGCATACCCTAATTTAATCATCTTAATTTACCCACTGAAGTACGGGTAAATTAACAATAACTTTGTCAAGGATTATTAGTATGATTTGACCTTTTGGTTTTTGCATCGTCAAGTCGTTCAGTTTCCCTAGTTCCTATATGTAGAAATAGGTATGACTTCAACGATACCCGTCCACATCCACATCCTACAAGGTGGTCAAACAATAGACTATTTCACCCCTAACTTTTAAAAAAGGTCTATTCCATTGGGTCCTAGGTGAGCGCTCCCATGGACCAATAAAACAAGGAGACCCTGATATTGAAAAACTGTCTTTAACTATGCTAGACACTATTTCTTCCATTTTTATTACACCATGGGAGCTCTTCAATGGAATTAGCCATAATTAGAACAATTATACAACAGTGGTTTCTACATGAATATTACACACGCTTATTTCAATATATACTTATTTCTTTACAGGGAGCAGGGTCAATGGCTCTCACTCCATTTTTTAAAAAATGCTGATTAAAATTATAATTTTTCTTCCTTATTGAGCTTTTTAAACTAAAAATTTCACCCCGTGAACGCGTCGGTGCGGAACGACCATGCAGATAACAAGAATAGATTAACAGTTTTTAAATAAATACGCTAAGGAGTGGGCCAAGTTAAATACCCCCGTTGTCCCGAGTGGCTATCATTCAAAGGCATTCCATTCTAATTCCGGTTACCTTATTTAATTAACTTATTTTAGTCTCTATTCCGCTGCACCACGTTACGATTAAAATGGGTTTAAAATAGATTTACTGTTGAAATTATTAGATTCGAAAGTCCTTTCATTAAATTTACGTTTCGAATCATTTAAATTCATAAAGGTTTAGTTTCTACGAATTTCTGACGCCCACGTAAAAAATGGGCCATAAGCCCCTCACCCCGACACATTGGAGCGAATCATTGATACCCTCGGTAAAAAAAAATAAAAAAAGCAATAGTTAAAGGTAAAAGAGACAAATAAAATGAAGAATTTCTATTTCAGGGTTCATTAAACAGTCAACAACCATCACCTTTAATTTAAAGGAAAGCTGAAAAGCAAATCGTCATTCGTCGTGCTCATGTTATCAAAAGTGTATAGATATAAAAACAAAAAGTACACTTCATCCTCAATAGAGTAGTGTCGGTAGAGAGGGGAGTAGACTGTTTATCCTTCCCTCTAGGCGTGGTTTTGTAAGAGGGGATACTGTACGCGCCTGGTAGGGGGATGACACTGAGCTAAGAGATAGAAGGGTATGACGTTTGCATACGTAGAACTGACATTACTCTATTGCCTGCGTTTGGCTGTAGATGACATGTAAACTGAGAAGCAAACTACCCTCCTACACGAACTACTAATCATGGAAGAGTTTCTTGACGTCATAGGTTTATGGAAAGTAATACGTGATGCTGGCGATACAAATGTTAATTCTTGGAGCTAGAGCTAGCATCCGCTGCTTCACGAGCCTCTTCACGGCTTGCTCCCTGTGCCACGGTAATTATACGCAGACGGGGGTCAACACTATTCAGGGATAAAGGAGGGCTTCTCATATTACACGGCGCGAGCAAGTTTAAACGAAGTGCACTTTTTGTTTTTATATCTATTTACTTTCGATGTTATTCAATATGTTTTGAACTATATGTCTATCAGAAATTAAGGGCATATTCTTTTTGAAATTTCGAATCGAAAATATTCCACGAGATTTTGCCTTTCAATTGATATTCCCGTGTCATTGGGATCGCGTAGGTTTTTTGCACGGAGTCTTACTCTAAAAACACTTTAGGTCTAATGTTTTACGTTCCAGTCGGTGTGTTTTACTCCTATTCCTTGCATTATAGTCTTCAGTCCAAACTTGAAAATTGACAGTATATATACAGGGTGTTTCTGATAAATCTACCATAAATTAAGGAGGGTGTTCTTTGGGCGATTTTCAGTCGAAAATGTCCTATGGAATTTTGCTATCCGGGCCACTGTTTTCGAGCTACGACTTGAGTGTTTTAGGGATGACCCCTTATTTAAATTAGCATTGTCTTTCAGTTTCTTAATTAAATTTAAACTGCCATCTGTAACACACTCGTATCTTAACTTGATACAGTGGCCCTTAGGGCAAATGTCATACAACGTTTTCGTTCCGGAGCCATCTTTGAATATGGCTCACAGAAAATGTAGGCAAAGGTCTTAGTTCCTAAATCACGATTATTAAATTGGTTTTACAACTGAAACACCGGGAAACTTTCTCACCAGTCGGGATCATTGTGTAATCTAAACTTGCTTATCAAATAAAACTTTTAATATTTTTGTGACAATTTTGATCAAATTAGAATCATTTACTTTTTACGTAATTTACAATAGTTTCGGCCTGCCTTTTATTTAAGAACGTTCCTGATCTTTAAAAAAAAACAAGAACGCTATTTTCGGGTGACAAGTTTCAAAACTGTCAATTACCATAGCGATAGCGAAACTGGAGCCATATCCAAACATTGCTCCAGAAGAATATCAAACAGAAGACACTCTTAATAAACTACCTTCAAATTGAAATTCTTTTTAACCGTTGAGAATTTTCCGTTGTAAACCGAGTCGAAAAATTCATATAGTCCCATTGGACCGAATGTAGCTTTGCATAAGTTGACCTGACCTAACCTGATCAATAGTAACTTGAAGACAGAGCTAATTAAATGAGAATGGGAATACTACAAAGAATAGCTATGACAAATACTCCGTTTTACTCTTAATCTACTTCTTCTCAATCACAAATATTATACTTTTTATTTCAAACCCTCATTTCCCCTTTTTCACAGTAGAACGCATCTGCTAAATAAGCAACAGTGACAGAGGGGGACAATTTTGACCGCGAATTTTCATAGCAAGGACGATATAGGTTGATGCTTGGTTACGGATCCCTCGTTTTGAAGGAAAAATCCTTTAAAACCTTGAAAAGTTTGGTTAGTCTATGCTACAAAGCACTTTTTAAGCAAACCGTATATTAGCATTGAAAAAAGAAAGAGAGCCAATGAGAGTAAAGCTTAGTTGGCCGTGAACTAGAACAGATTTGTCGGTTTATATAAACTATATTTTATAGTTTTCTCTTTAGAGAAATAAGAGTAACATCAGACTGTAATTTATGAAACCCTCTCTCATTTTCTAGGAAAATTATTATAAAAAGACTTGTGGATTCTAGCACGCTCTCATTGTCATCAATACAGTCTACACTATCAGACTTGGTGCTTTGAGGGGATACTAGCACAAGAGCGGTGGAATCCAGTGGGTGAATAACGGATTACCTTGCATATCAGGTAAGATGGTGGCGACTCGCTAGATTATATAGATTAGAAGTTAAAGGTTAAAGTTAACTACGATTAGCGCTGATCTTTTAGAGATAATTTTATCCTTAACGCTTGCACATGGAGGTTGGAGGTTTTAATTATTGGTTAATGTTAACGTAAGAAGAGCCAAATTAGATGCATTAGAAAATTAATAAAAACTGTCTTTGTTGACAAAGAATAGAATACTAAAAGATGAGTGAACAAAATTGAATGACTGAAGCCCCAGATATTGAAATTTTTGGGATTAAAGCTCCCTTAGAAAAGCATTAGAAATATCTTTTTTAAAAGCAAGAAATTAGACGTATTGGGAATTTGGAGCAGAAAGTGTAATCAAACTAAGAACGAAGAGGTTTTTCTAATTTTACATCGAAGATTATTAAATTAAGATTAGATCAACATAGTTCAAAAGCTGCGAAACCAGATTGATCGGTTATAACAAGCCTAAAATATGTTTGAAGTTCATGCTACTGTACATCGAAATTCTCAATAAGTTAAACCAGAAGCGCAGCTGCTAAAAACCTCTACGAAGTTAGAACCATAGCAATCTTAGACAATTAACCTAGAGTTTAGTTAGAAGTTTTAGATACATTGTCGTAGAAGTCCCCCTATTTACCTCTATATCTAAAATTAATATTCACACCCGAGTTTAGTTTTATAATAATTACAAGTCACTTTCACATGACACGAAAATATATAACATACTTACAACTGCTATATGAACGTGAGTAACATCTAAATTTGAAACCGAAATACGTCAGAAATGCCTTTTGAAGGTCAAAGTAACGGTATCGTACCGCAATAAGCGGTATACGTTTCAAAACCCTTTAATATATCTACTAGATAGACGATAGAAAACAGCCTAGTTTAATCGCGGCGTTTCAACACAGCGTACACGCGCACAGCCATGGTTTAATTTTACATCTGTACACAGATCAAATTTGAAAATGTGGATTTCATTGGAATACAACCGAAAAATCATAACGACAGCCTTCACAGTGGTCATATTCTACCTGACTTCGATATACGTCACAGAAACGAATGGTTTAACGTACCTACACATGAAGAAGCTGGCCACACTGGCCCTTTTGGCAAAAGCCTTAAGACCGGACCTGATACCATTACCTATACCCATGCCGATGCATATGGGTAAAATGCCCTACATGAAAAGCCCAGAGCCTATGATCAAACCAATCTTCATCCCCGTACCGTAAGTTAACAAACAAATCAATTTTATTTCAATTTATACTCATACTAGAAGTCTAAATTTTATTACTCATCAGCCTTAACTTTCTCTATTATCATAAGTTTATAAGATATGTTCTATAAGTATGACAATACATATACTTCGTAATAGTGCTTGAGACTTACTGAGAGCTAGTCCGAGAACGACAAGCGAGAACTGACTACGCACGTTTTTGCAGTCCATCTGCTTATTTAGTCAGTATTAAGCCTTTGACAGCGCCTCACCAGGCGTCGCTTTACAAGAATCTATGACTTTTCTCCCACGTTATTTCATGACAAGCTCTCAGTAACCAGGGGCAAACTTATGGAACATACCTTATAAACTTATCCTATTATTAATCTCTTTTGTAACGAAGTGCACAAACAAATTTAACTTACAAAACTAATTTTAAGCAGATTGATCGTTTTAAGTGGCGCGAGAATTTTTGATATCTATGACAAAATCGCTCTTTAATATTTTTTACCCATATCATCGTGTCGTCCGGTGGTAAATGGCTCAAATTTTTAGTGGACTTTCTGGGAATTAGATTAAGATATAATTACAATTTAATCCAACAGGAGGAGGGCCGTCGAGATAGAGTGCAGGCCCCGGGGAAAATAACGAAATAGCGGGCCCCATTCAACACAGCCCTACAGGTGGCCCGGGCCCCGGGGAAACTGGCCGATTTGTTCCCTTCCCCTCTATCGGCCCCGAACAGTGGTTTCGAAAAGTAAAATTTTCTGACAAATAATTTTGAGCAGCAACTGCAAAATGAATTTCTATAACCCAAAATTGATCAGTCTGTGTCGGCTTTATGTACGGATTATCATAAAACGACAATTAAATTCTCCCATTAAACCATGAAATTTTAATTTAGTCTTTTCCACGGTAAATTCTACCATGAATAAAGCTAGAACCCATCTTATTCAGAACTAGAATTAAAACGAGCATGGCTTTGAACGTGGTGACAATTCAAGGTGAAAGGAAAATCTATAGCAAACTTGGTAAACAAATAAAAGATAAACGACAAACGACAAACATCGGATCATTTGTTGTCGTTTAGCTTTATGGAAAACAGTGGTTTTCTGGTCCAACGGTTTTAGAGGTGAAGTTATATTAAAAATAAATTTTAAAGCGAGGGTAATTCCTCAAAAGTCCTTCTTACTCAGTTGTAAACAAATTAATATTCGTTCAAGTAAAGTAGGTGATAGTTGACACAGTTTAAATGGAAAAGGAGGTTACAAATGGACTATATGATGGACGCGTTCCGGTCTCGGAGTTTTTCGGAGGAAAACTGGTGACGAAAATAACAAAATTATTTTTTCATTAAAAATGACAACAAGGGAAGGAAAGGGATATGCTGCGTTGAACACATGGCTTACTGAATTAAAAAATATATAGCCTATTCCAATTATTATAGGAAATATATCTTACGAAATTGGTTTTTAATCTAAAAATTTCTATTTCATTAACCACACGGGATTGAGGAAGGGGAAATTGTAAGCAAGAAGTACCCTTGAACTTGGAATTTAATTTGATCTACTTAGTTTCGCCATATTTGAAGTCTGGTACACTTAAAGAGCAACAAAAATCTGAAGAAAAACTGTCACAAAATTGATTAATCAAAAGACGTGATGAGAATGAAAATTAAGTGTCGTGTTTTAAACTCAAAAAATTACAGTATTTTTTGAAGGATTGAACTAGTTTTGATAAGACCTTAAACAACACGATGCAACCATTAGTGCTTCAGAAAGGAAACTTAATTTATCGCAATAAGAGTTATGAACAATGTAGTTTAAGAGAATAGCAACCTTTGTAACCGCAACAAACACCGAAATTACTATATTTAAAAGCGTGTTTATCATTATTTCGGAGTAAAACAATTCGGTACTAACGGTACGATCCATTACTGAACAATAAAGAAGCTATTTCGCACACCTGTAGACTAAGTTTCTGGGCGACAAAGTTTAAGGTAAAATGACACGTGTCGGCGATCCTTCCTTATAGGTGCCGACTGACCTGTGTCCACCGGAGGTGACATTACCCAACACCTCTTCCGTCACCTCAAAAGTAAACCTCATTTCTGTGCCAAATTAATCATATCCTTGCAGCGGACCCTCTAAGAGACCCAATTGCATTCAAACCAATAAAAAAACCAGCAATTAATTCTAAACGCAGCTCTAGCTGGTAGTTAATTCCCTGAGCGTAGAACGTACACGCGCGTGTTAACTATTTATAGTGTCGAGGCCTGACGCGGCTTGTTTAATTCAATAAGACCCTGATGTATGAATGATTTGTTTACTTGAATGTAACGTCTACATTTCTTGCAGTGTTCACCACTACCACACCAGTCATAAAATAATAAAGAGCGCCGCCTCCCCTACGAAACATGTCATATTAACAGCGCCATCATTCAGCGGGTTCGGTTCCAAAATATATGGTGGAATTGGAAGTCAATCTCTTTACCCGGGAACCATGCTAAGCAGTGGACATGGCGGTGGCGTCTCGTATGCTGATAGCAGCAATTACATCGAAAGCGAATCAGGTCTACGACCAATGTACGCTTCTAAACCCGCACCTTCCGGGAGAAATCAATTCTCTCAGGCTGGACCTGGAGGTTTCTTACCCATGGCCGCGGCGGCTAGTTACCAAAGACCACGAATTTATCTTCAAGACGTGACGAGGTACATGCATAAGATGCCTGCAATGAGTATGCCCTCAATGCCATCAATGCCCAGTATTCCCTCAATGCCCAGTATGCCCTCGATTCCATCGATGCCCAGTATGCCTTCAATACCATCTATGCCCAGTATGCCCTCGATGCCACCAATGCCTACTTTCTCAGGAGGGTTTAAGCCAATGACAAATTTCCAAAGCCAGACACCGTCATCGTCATCGTCATCGTCAGATACGAGTTCCGAAGATAGTAACGCTACTTCCGCTTCCGTATCGGACCCTAACGGTCCGGGAAGCGCTAGCGCCGGTGGATACTTATCCAATGTTCCCGGTAAATCAGCCCAAGCGTCGGCCAGCAGTAGTTCCTCGGGAGCTCACTCTTCAAGCTCCCAAAGTAGCAGTTCGGCGAGTATGTCCAGCGATGGAACTGCCTCATCCGATAGCAATAGTATAGCGACGTATAAAGACTGACTAGCGGACCTGCTCACTGCGCGAAGCATTAACATTAAAATTCGGTTCTTTTAGTATAAAGTAATGCCTGGAGATAATCCCTGGGGGATCGGTCTTATTGTAAATAGAATATAATTTACTAGTTCCTTTTCACGCCTAAATATTTATAGTCACTTATATAAAATTAAAGCCATATACGACAACTAATTAATTATTAAATCGTTGTTTTAATTGAATTAATGCTTAAAGTTGGTCATCATTTTCGAGCGCAGTGAGGAGGGAAGATAATATTCATCATCGACGATATTTTTACCGTTTTTACGATTACATGAAAACGTAGATAGAGCTTTTAACTGGTTTTAAAGTTTTTGTCTATGTGGCAATCTAGGACCCCGCTTGCCGACGAGTATAAAATAATTATTCAGACTACATTACGTTATTAATGTACAAATTGAATAAAAACTAAACTTATTAACTAAAATTAAACTAAATTATTTGGGTATTACACAGGTAAGTTAGATAACTAAATTCTAAATCTTCATAAACAGTGTTGAAAGTAATGTATAAAGTACTATTAACCAATAGCCAGCCCATGGTAAGTGATTTTCAATTGATGGAAACCTATGCTAGATTTAGCTGGTGACCTCAGTTGATGAAAGTCGTCTATTCATTAGACATTTTCTTCAAGTCATCTCTTAAGGCCCATTCATAGTAAAATTTTAAGTTCCCGTCGGTTACCTTGTTCATTTCCCCTGTTCAGACGATAGAGCAAACGACATACAACTTGTCACATATGGTGATTTTTGAACCAAGACTTTTGTATACTAAAATAGGTCAATACAAAACGACAAATACCGCGCCAAGAATTCTAAAACTTTACATATATCGTCTTCTAAAGAATAGCTCACTCGACTATGTGTCATTAAGGCATGATTGAGTGAAGTATGGCTAAGAGAAAGGGGTAACGAGGTGGTGCCATCTCGAGACTGCACGACGATACTGAAAACTTTCAAACTAAACCCGCGAACCACATGCCAACAGTCAAAATAAGCGAGGAAATAAACTTCACGACTTAAATGGGTCTTTAAGTTGAATTCTCAAATGTATAGATAAAACCATGTAGATATCTAGACAGTCATTCGCATTAAAAGAACAATATAAAGGGATTCGCCGGAGCTGTTGGGGTGAAGGGTTCAAATTGTTGGTTAGCATATTATGACCCGGGAACCGCGACGGTGCCGCCATACCTTATGGCCAAAGAGCTTTGGGTTTTCCCGGAATTAAGGGCGGACTTCACCCCAACAGCTCCGGTGAGCCTCTTCAACAACAGAAGGCTAAATCAAACAGGCAGACTTATTCCACTACCAGCGAAATAAAGTGTTGTTTCTTGCTGGCTAAAGGGAATTATATCAAGACCTTCCAAAATATACATTTGCATATGTTCAGAATATCCGTCAGCGCTGTGGTTTATAGTGTTTATAACTTCAACACAGGCTGGAGAGTATACAAAAATTTGCGTGTCTGGATTATTCTTTAACAAGTTTAGATTTTTGAGGGGGCGAAAAAAGACCGACTCAAAACAGTGTATCCAAGTACAAAAGACCTCCTAATCGCCTCTCCAATGAACTCTTAAAGAATAAAGACCATGAAGGTAAAAGTACTGAAAGAAAATTAATTAGGGCTAACTCTAAGATGAGACCGCGAAAACGTAGTGGGTCAAGTGTACTATGACGAGAATGCTCTCAGACTGAAAGAATTTCACTATCTTGTAAAATCCTATGGCTTATCTTCATTTAACTCCGTTCTTACTTCTTAGAGAGCTTGTAGCAGATTATGAGAATTTTTTTCCGAAAGCCCGCTTATATACGCACGGGACGCCTAACCTCAATTTCGCGACAAAACGTCCGCATCTGAGAATTAAGAAAAAAGGGCTTCAAAGGTTTGATATTATTCCGAAAACGTTACAGGCTTCGGAATTAAAATATGTAGAGATAAGTAGAGCCCTTCAAAATTAAGATTGTCTTTCACTGTTCATAGGTTCAACTTTGATTAATCACTTAATTTGTGTCTCGTTCCACGAAAACAAAACTTATTACTAGATAAATGATTAAAATAATTACTTAATGTTAGAGGGTTTAAACTCTTTTTTTCTATTTTTAAACGCCAACGTTAGACTTCTAGTAAGTGACTTAGTAAGAGTCATCACTCGACAAACGAAGTTCGAATTTCTACGTTTTAAAGTTTTCTAAAAACCATAAATAAAATCAATAAGCACGACAATGCGTTAAAGGAGGTGTATTTTCGAGTAAAACATTATTTTCGTAATCGAACCTTTCATTGAATTGACCAGTGGTTAAGCAGAGCCAAGAATTAACACCAGGAATAAATATTGTTTAAAGTTGCTCATTTTGTTTTCGAACAACTTCTTTTCATCAAGGGCGCAAATCTTATTTCAAAATATTGCATAACTGCAATGGTAAATATAATACCTATTCTTACGTTGTAATTTAAGCTGAAATTCATCATCTTTGAGTATTGAAGGTCTGACAAGTTGACAAATACTCTTATATGTAATGTAAATCTAAATAAACTACAAGTAAATTAGTAATTTCCGGTTTTCTCTGGTAAATTACGAAAACTGGTAATTATCTTGTTAACCAGGCAATTATACCGGTAATATATCGGGAAAATTTTAGATTTGAAATTGAAAAAAGAAAAAAAAAAAAAAATCACGATATGACAGGCCAGTGCGAGTACTCGGATGAAGGCGAGTACTCGACTCGAGACTAGAAAATCAAAATTTTAGGACTTTTCGAGTCCTTAAAAATCTTCACTATGGACTCGAGGAGGACTCGAACCGAGACTTGACGCCTTATCAAGTCCAAAAATATTTACTTTTTGACCCGGAATTTTAAGTAGAGCGCCACTTCTAGTGGGGTTTAATCGATTTAAAGTTTAGAATAGACAGGTGATTGGACAAAAATTTGACTTCAGCTAAAGGAGTTAAGCGCGTCATTTTTGTCGTGACATTTACACTTTGTGAGTAAAATCAGGAATATACCTGGTAAAATTTATCCTTACTAGAAATTAATTTATTTTAGTTCTTGTAAAATTATGCAAAATTAAACTAAGTAAATCAAATTAAAGTTAGTATTAATAGAATTAATTTAATTGGACTCGAGTGGGACTTTATATAATTTATCAGGACTCGACACTGGACTTGAAACATAGTTCGTAAGCTGACTTAAGGACTCGATACCAATTAAAAGACTCGACTCGAGATTCTATAAGAGATTTTTAAGGACTCGAGACTCGACTCGAACCCCAAAAAACTGGACCCGCACAGGCCTACGATATGAGCACTTAAGTCAATTAGCTTAATCATTTTCTACGAAAAAGATTATAAAATTTCTAATATCAGTAATACTAGGTAGAATATTTACAATTCTATGCTTGATTAAATTCAAGCCTACAATAGAAAAGAGTAAAATTAAACTCTTATCTAAATAAATTTAATCTTAACCGTAATCGGAAGTAGGCCTTCTTTAAAATATAACTAAAACTTCCGAGAATAATTGCAAATAAAAACAGAAAGAAACGATTAAAACAATAGAGGAAAGTGATATTTTTAACCTTATCCCATTTAGCGGAAATATAAAGGGTTTATCAATTTCAAAAAAACTTCCTGAAAAAATACTTGTAAATACAAAGCAGACGCCCTAAATGACATCTTTTTCTTTCCTCTTAGATTTCCGAAATAAAAACAATTTACGGAAATTATTAAAAAAAAAATACAACGCCCAGGTCACCAGAAAGGGTAATTACTACATTGTATCTAAATTTAATTCAACAATTGTTGAAGAGCACTTGACAATATTTATAGCGGATGAATATACAATGTTAAACCGTAAAGAAAATGAAGTAGTCTTAATGTCAAGTGTGGTTGAACTATGATTGAACATTAAACTTCCTTTTGGCAAAACATACAAGGATATTTTAGTTACTTTTTAATTTCTCACGTTCGGAAAAAATACCGACACCAATTTTTGACATTAAATCTATTGACAAAAAAAAAAACCACCCCAATTTTTATCAATCTACTAAATATAGCAAAAATTTGACAAAATTTGCTAATTTTAAAGTTGTGGTTACTAAAATGGGTGGTTATTTCTTAAATAGTTTGAGGCTAAGGATATAGATTATCTATATTTAAATTTATAATCCTGCGTATTTTGATAATAATCGCTGCAGCCAATTTAAAAAATAATAATACCACTATTTTCTAACTAGTAAGAAGCGTGTTTAATATCGTTTCGCAAGCGACATATGCAGTAGTTAGTTTCAATAGAATGTAGTTGCCTTTTTACAGGCTGACATTGAAACTTGCCTTGTACAACTACCTGAAATTGCACCAACGTGGAACATATGCTTTGACAAGAAAAATAAATCTAACCTATAGCTTATTATCACCTATAAAACCCGAGAAATTCGTTTTGTAAAAGTAATCAAAAGCTAACATATATTGATTTATATTCAAACCGAATATTATCTTAAAGAATGAGTGAAAAATTCGGGCAGTAGAATTAGACTTTCTCACGTTTCATATAAAACAGTAGCGTGGTTTTCTATGGGATGGGAGTAAAAGAGCTTTGGACTATGTGGTTCGTTTTTGTTTTCACGCTTATTAATAAATAATGAAGTATCACATTGAAATATAATTAATTAGGCCTTTATTTCTGATTAATAACAAAATATTAGTGCTTTGCTAAGGGTTAATCAATGTATATGAAATTAATAGCAAAAAATAGGGACTGCACTCGGTGTAAGCAATTATAGGTTTTTTTAGTGATATACAGTTAAAAGCAAGCAGATGTAGCCAAATTTTGTGTTAAAATCTCTAATGCATTTACACGAAAAAGGTCATGTGCAGTAATTTATTTTAAATGTATTAAAATACATAGTTTAGGTGTGACCCCAACATAAAAAATTGACATTCCAAGAAACTTCGTTATTGTACCAGGACCCCGAAAACAGGATGTCCCAATACTGTTTCCCCTTATCCCGACCCCTGTCCCTAAGATGTGAAATGTCGTCGGTGTTTTATTTTGGTGAAAGGAAATTATTTTTTGATCTATCTCAAAAACAATCGACTGATTCGTCTTAAATAAGTTCTCCATTGCAAAACGCGGAGAGGTTCTGAGGGTAACAACTAAACAGACTACATCACTAACAGAGACCAAAGCTCACCAGCCTAATTGTCGCGGACAGTCGTCTCTATTCCCTTCTTGCAATGCCCCTTCGTGGGAATAGCCGTTGCACAGCTTTATATTGTTACTAGCCTGATACTAGAAGAGGTATATCCTCCTTGATTAAAACAAACTAATTTCCAAATACCAAGACATTTCACGATTTTTGATAATTTTTCTACAATTCTGAAACCTACGTTGTCTTACCCAGACGTGTGCGACCCGACTAGTTTTTTCGAAGATACCTTGACCCCGACCCCGCTTAATATACGAACTCTATTTGTAAGTCAAGAGATCAATCAGTCCGAGTGAAGGATAAATGACAAAGAAAAACATAATTATTAAAACAAAATTACGTTGTAATTGGATAAATTATGCCCTAGATTTGATGACAAATTATATACTGCAAAGTAACAATTGAGCAATTTGGAACTGTTGATTGACAATTTTAATAAATTATGTGTACGGTCATCTATCAAACTATCTACCAATAGGCGGGAACACTTGAAAAACAAATCGAGGAAGTGTAGACGGAAATAGAAACCAAAACGTTCGTCTTATGTGCGTGCCCCAATTTTATATCAAAATATAAAAAAAACTAAGTATAATATTGAAAAATACTGGTTTTCTTTGCCAAGGCGTTCTATACTCGGAATTACATACCTTACATGGAAAGTTCATATTATTATTATTATTATTATTATAGTTATTTAAAGTTTTGTTTTTGTTCAAAGTGCGATGCGATTGTCTGATAATATTAAGGTGTCAAATCCTTATTAAAAAACATTAGGTAATTTCCCTGAAAATATACTTTTCTTATTTCGTATATTTAATCTTGTTAATCAAATATTTATTTTGGATTTTAATAAACGCCTCTAATTAAAAAATGTCCTGACCTTCAATATTTATAAAATTACAGTTTTGTATGACGTCATCCCAAACTTTTAAAAGGTGAAGTCGTGGCTGATTCACGCAATCATACATTTTCTCTTTATCACTAAAACAATTAGATTCTGGGAAGCAGTGTATCTATTAATACTCTATGGTTGAAAACTAGTTTTTCTAGTACCGACGCATTCTTTATTCAAGAATCAAGATAATACCGAATTAATATCAATTTTTTTTTCACTCGTTGAAATATGATAACCACATTCTACTATCATTTTTCCACTCTATTTAAACCACTTAAGATTAGTCAAGGGTATAATATTGATTACCTATTGTGTCATAATACAAAAACAATTTGAAAGTTTACTGGATGGAATCATACTCATAGTTTTAGAACAAAATTGGTTTAATTTGAGTTTTGTTGCGTAAGTTAATTGAAATTTTAAGACTATTTTTCAACATTAATAACCGTTGTGTGGCATTGGTATGTTTTCGGTTGAAAACGAGGGGCTATTTACGAACAAAAATAGGTTCACTTGCTATACTTTCAATTAAACTGAAGGAATCGCAGGCAGTCTTTAAAACTTTACCCTTGACAGTATAAAACGATTAAACGTAATCTGAATATTATTAGCTGCACAATTGAAAAGCAATAAACTAAAAGTAGATAAATAAATAAATAAATAAATACTCTATCTGTAATATAATAACTTTTGTGAAAGTACGTTTTCTAAATGATGGACCACAATTCAAGAGAAATGGTTCTCGCGATAATATTTAAAACTGCTGTTCTTTTGCCTTACAATATTTGCAAATAAAAGCACAAATGTCAGCAGATACGAAATTTGCTCTAGTATCGTTTAATGAAATTGTAGTATCTGCCATATAGAGGCTGTCATAATAGACTATTCGTAAAAGACAATTTTTAAATGAACTAATAAAATTTAAATTTATAAACTAGATATAAATGCTTCCACATCTGTGTTGACAAGTTAATATTTATATATTTCATACACTTTCAAAACATTCATTCCAGACAAAATACACGCATCACGAAACTATGGTTAAAAAAAATTATAAATGAAAATCTGCAACAATCCAGTCGGATATAAAATTCCAAGATAAAACCGGAAAAATCTGATTATGTAAAATTATGGAGAAATTTCCTTCACTAGACTTAGACAATACTCAATGAAGATTCACATTCAGAATTTGTTTACTTTCCAAGTAATGCAATATGAGAACTAAAACTATAATAGCACAATCCTCTTTGATCTTTCAAACATCTAATAACACGGAAACGGTAGTAATGTCCCCGATATAATCGAAAAATCTGAACCCAATCACAAACCAAATTTAACAACGCGTGAAGTAAGAGTGAGATAGATAAGCAATGTTATTTAAATCTCACATGTATTTTCAGTATGTATAGAAAAAGAACGGAATTTAAAATTACATTCCTTATTAAGCGGGTAGAGTAGGGGATATTCCTGTATAGTATAGTATAGTATAAGCCTAGAGGCTATCCTAAAAGTATATCGAAGCTCTATATAGATTTCGCTCGCCAGACTGACACACTTTTCTAGATAAGCCGCAAGTGGTGCATATTATACAAGAGAGAGAGAGAGAGAACGGCGTCTTTTAAAATCGCCAGTTTCCCAAAATGGTATCCAAAATTCCCCCCGGAAAACGTAGACTCCGTTAGAGAAAGTATTTTATCCCCCTCCCTAGACAAACTTAAATCAGATTATTAAAGATTGAACTTCCCAGCGCTCCCCCCCCCCTTATATGAATGGCTTCATACTAAAGAGTAAAAGTTGAAAATACCCCCAAAGCTTCACCTACGATTTGTTGCTATTCTAAGCTTAAGTTCAAGGAACCACTGTAGGTTTTTCAGCTTGGAAGCTCCACCTCCCGTTAGAAGGTGAGAGTAAGTAGTAAACGAAGGAAAAGACCAGTATATAAGGAGGGACGTTTCTCACCAATGGACACACTCACTCGCAGTCTTCCCTCCTAAGAAGATCTCCTAGCTTTTTCTAAAGTTTTAGAAAACATTCCAAAAAGGTACGATTCAATTTTATTAGGAGAGAATACTTGGATTAATTAAAAGAAGTTTCGTGGCAAAAAGTAACCCTTAAAAAGGATTAAAATTTAATTAATTTCGTGAAATATCTTTTCGTAGACCAAAAATGACGAGAAAACTTATCATTTGCGCTTTCGTCGCCGTTGTCATTGCCGCCGTTATGGTGCAAGAGTCTCAGGCTCTTCATATCAAACTGAAGAAATTGGCTGCCATCGGTATCTTAGCCAAAGCCTTGAGACCATCTTTCTTGCCATTGCCATTGCCAATCCCGATTGCTCACCACAAAGAAATTCACCCCAAGCCATACCCAGTTCACGTACCATACCCGTAAGTACCTTTTTGTTCAATTGAACCAGTTTAACAATCTTTAATCAGAGAAATAGTTAACCCAAATGTAATATTCGTTAGAAAGTTAGCTTAAACAGGTCAGAATTGATAACTAATTGAATTTTCGCCTTGTCCACTTAGAGTTCACCACTACCACAAGGAACATACGTTCGAACTCGGACACGGAGGCGGTCACGGAGGTGGAGAGGGATGGTGGTAATCATAGCGACAACGCCACAAATAAAACCATATCCGGTTTTGGGACAAATTCACACCGTCCAGACCGTTAAAGTCATCTCTAGTAATTAAATCGGATACGCCCTCTTGTGAATAGTTTTTAATCAATGACCCCCCTCCCCCAGGAACTCAATACATTGCGCCCCCCGAAATAATAAGCGCGTATACTCCTCAGCAATATTACTAAAAATTGTATAAATTATAATTAGTTAATTTACTAGTGAATAACTTTGTGTATATATATACAGTATTGTACTTTTTGTGTGCGAAACGATGTAACATTGTTAATTGTTATTGTTGTCATAAACATGTGTGATAAATACATGTTATTTTAACCATATTCGTTCTTGTTTACTTGTTAGGGCTAAATTAAGCTAATACTTCTTTAGGATAACAATTTAGACCAAAGAACCGGTAGTATTCGCTTACTAAGAGCCCTCAATTCTAATGAGCAATATATTTTCACAAATAATTCTTAGTACCTGTAAAATAGCGATATTACTACCAGTTACATTAGCCATAATAGCAGCAGCAGCATAAAGGTAAGTATTATATAGAGCATGGTTTAGCTATTCGAGGACAATAGCTTCTATAGAAGTGGTTTCTTTGGCTCTTCAACTGCACTGAGAAATAGAATTTCTATCTAAAACAAGATCCAAGAAAAATTCTTGTTTTAGATCTAAGTTCTCGGTACAGTTGGGTCACCAACACATTAGAGACGCTTCTGTCCTCAAATAGCTAAGTAACCCTGTGTTCTAGTCTTCTTCACGAGTACTAACACTAAGAGCACAAAAATATAGTGTGAAAAAATAACAGCAAGGATTAATTATAAAACCAAATTGGTTTTTTATCTGTCAGTTTCTCTATCGCTGAGAATTCACTTTTTAAGTCTAAATTAAAGAAAAACAAGTGAAGTCCTGATTTGGTCATTCAAAAATAATAGAAATGACGGTTACAGCCTAGAAACCATGAGCCTTTTGGAAAAAATATATATTTTTTAAATATATATTTGTACGGAGACGTGTAAAGAAAAAATAAGTTTTAATATTAAAACTTCTTTAGCTTCTGTTCGTCCCAAAATTCATCGACTTTAAAGTGGGTTACGAATTCGAAAAATATATATTTGGTTAGTTTCACACGTTTCGAAAAGGTTCATTTAGTGACTAGGTCTTTTGTATATAACAAAAAAAGGTGTAGGATAATAATTTTTATCGAAACCCTAACGATAACCAAATTTCATTAAAATTTTATAGATATTATAGATAGCTACGAGCAACTTCCTCTATATGGATATAACACGGCACGCTATTGGTGGTGAATATTAATTTTTAAGGTACATCAAGAAGGAAAAATAATGTAAAAACGAAACGTTCAGTGTTTGGTATTTAATAATAATAGTGGACAATAACCTTAATATACTAGAAAATATTGCTTAACCCTGAGATGAGGAGTCAACAAGGAAGATGGCCAAGTTAGAAAGTAACAAATAACCCGCGGTTATTTTTCAAAGAAATAATTTTAACCCGCGATTTCTAAACTTATTTTTCGTTACGGTTCAACAACAGTGATATAATATGTGTAAGATATTTGTGATGTTAGAGGCCCATGAATAAAGTAAAATAGTTTTTTATTTCATATTTACTAATAGCTTCGAATGAAATCAAATTTGACAGATATACGTCACAGTATAAGATCATAAGATATGTTCCACAAGTTTGTCACTGGTTACTGAGAACTTGTCATGAAGTGACGAAGGTGGAACGTCTTAGATTCTCGTGAGGCGCTGTCAAAGGCTTAGTACAGACTAAATAAAAATATGGACTGCAAAACCAAGTCTAGTCAATTCTCGAGTCATTCTCAAACTAGTTCTCAGTAAGTCTCTAGCATTAAGAAGTATAGATAAAGTTCCATGAGTATGACACATCTTAGAAACTTGTCACGGTTAAATGGTTAATTTAAAGTATCACTACCATCTTGTTTAAATTTCATATTGTAAATGTAGCAGAGGATTTTTGCAAAATCTGAAACTTTAGAAATATTTAATTTGTTGGTTTGAAGAATGAACAAGTATCTAAATTTTCAACTAAATTAAATTAAATAAAAAATCTATTTTATTGCTTAGGACAACGTTCCGAATCAGCCTGGTCAGTAACGCAATAAAAAATTACTTAAACCTAAACAATACGTGAATTCAATTTTAAAACCCATCTCCTACTTGAATCTAATATACCTGATATTTTCTTGAAAACTACCAAAATTGGCTGTAATATCGATTAAATTTAAAACAGTTTAAACATTGTTAAATTTTAAAACCAACAAAGTGGTTCCTTGAACGTGAACTTAAATTAACATAAAGGAAAGATTACTTTCATATAGCCTGGTGTTAAATTTTCTAAGAAAAGATCATGTAGTGAGCGAGAGTGTAGCCATTATGGCCTAGATTTTTACCTAGGGGTCCTGTTTTGGGTTTATAAATGGACAGCTGATGCTTAAGAAGGATCGCTCATGATATAGACTAACATTAAAGAGATAATTTTTGGATTAATTTTTCCTGCTATCGTGCGTACATTTTTTTACGTCTCACGTAAAGTCCCGCGTCTAATTATATCTTAAACTAAAAAATATCCTAAAAAAGTAGAAATAAAACTAGAATGTACCGGGGATAAGTGAAAGCGATTTAAAAATAGTAACGCGAGTAGTGAAAGCGTTTTGAACCGAATTAAATGGCCGCCTCGCCCTTCTCTTGATCCAGAAAAAGCGTAGGATGTTTTGAAAGGCCGGGCTTAGTGAATTTAATGGGCCACCCGCTATATTAAAATCACGTTTGTGTACTAGAGAAAAACAATATTTGTATAGTAATTGCTGAATTTAAATTTATTTACACAAGACGTAACCCAATAACGGAGAATTTAATGGAGGGTAAAAATCTTTGTGTATAGTAAAGAAATTAATAATAATATCATAAGGTCATAAGATATCTTCCATAAGTTTGTCACTGGTTACTGAGAGCTTGTCATGAAGTGACAGGGGCGGACTGGCCATAGGGCCCTAACTGCCACTGGCAGTGGGGCCCCAGTCAATGGGGGCCCTCCTTTTCGGGGTTTGAATATTTCAAAATTGGTCCTTCACTAACTCAAAATAGTTATGTATCCATAAATCGGACATTGGTAAATGACATCTCATAAGTTAATGTTCATTTAATAATTTATAAAGCGGAAAGAGATAGTTTTGTAGTCTTATTGTTTTCGACTCTACATTTATACCTTGGCCTATCCCGCGAGAAACAAAACTTAAAATCGGTTTATATTTTACTTTCATGCTTAGTGAGAAAAGGGGAAAATAAGGGACTAAGAGCACATTAAGAGAAGGCTCAAGTTATAAAACTACTACTCTTCATCACTTTTTATTTTTACTGTTTAGCTCTAGTTGAAGGTAAATATTATAAACAAGTTTTATATTTATATTTATATTCATATTTTCACAACCATTACCCACTACAATTAACCAAGGTCGAGGCCCGGCCGGGCCCCCGAGAGGGGGAAGCCCTCACATGAGCGGTTCCCGTATGAACGGATTCCAAACTAGCGGTTCCCTAAATAGCGGTCCTCATAACAGCGGTTCCCTAAATAGCAGTTTTCCCGAAATGACAGTTTACCCGTTACAGCAGTTACCGATACAGTTGTTCTCGTAAACGCGGCGTACCGTTACAGCAGTTCTCAAAAGAGCAGAAAAACGGGGATGCAAAAAACTATAGTTATTTATTATGGTGTAGGCTAGGTTATATGAACTCAAATAGAACTAGGTCAGATACGGATAATTTGGTTTGCTTAAAGTTGATTATTTGAACTCAATAGTATTAGGTGAGGTCAGTTGGGTTGGGTTGGGTTGGGATTTTAAGGCGTTTTTATTCGTTTGGTTTGAGTTAGGTTAGTTATATTTTGGAAATAGTGTAACAATGTTACGCCTTTTCCAAAATATTGTTGTTTATCTTCATTGACTTTCCAATTAATAATATGCCTTTTCCAAAAACTTAGGTCACTTTACCAATGTTACGCCCTTTCCAAAATATTTTTGTTTTTCTTCATTGACTTCCCAAATAAAAATATGCCTTTTCCAAAAAAATATGTCACATTACCATAGTTACTCCTTTTCCAAAATATTGTGTTTATCTTCACTGACTTCCCAAATAATAATATGCCTTTTTTAAAAAATTAGGTCACATTACTGATTAAATGATCACAGAATAAACTAACATAAAAACCAACGAACATAACTGTATTGTAAAGAAATGCTCAAAACTAAAGACAAACACTGCGATTTCCCAAAATAGCAGCCGCTATTTCTAAAACAGCAGCTGCTTTTTCTTGAAGAGCAGTTTTGATTAACGCCGCTGTTTTTTGGAATCGCGGTTGCTAATTCGAGAACTGCTGATACAAGTTACACCCCCCGAGAGGTACGGGCCCCGGGAAAATGGACCAAATTGCTCCCCTCTCTCGACGGACCAGAAGATACAGAAACTTTTCCGTGGCCTATCGCGAGAGAAACAAAACTTAAACCTCCGTTTATATTTTACTTTCATGCTTAGTGAGAAAAGGGGAAAACAAGGGACTGAGAGCACATTAAGAGAAGGTTAAAGTTTAAAAACTACTACTCTTCATCACTTTTTGAATTTTACTGTTTAAGCTCTAGTTGAAGATAAATTTATTTTTAAGTTTTATATTTATATTTTTACAACCATTATCCACTAGAATTAACCAAGGTCGAGGCCCGGCCGGGCCCCCGAGAGGTACGGGCCCGGCAAAAAGGACCGAACTGCCCCCCTCTCTCGACGGCCCTGTGCATTATAACGACATTATCGACATACTCTCCTCTCATTTTAGGGATCGGCTTGGGGGGCCCTTTTTAAAACGGTGGCAGATGGCTGTGCAGCTTGCCAGTCCGCCCCTGTGAAGTGACGTAGTGCTACGTCATAGATTCTCGTAAAGAGAAGCTTGGCGAGGCGCTGTCGAATAGGAAGATGAACTGCAAAAACTAGTGTAGTCAATTCTCACATCTATCTCGAACTTCCTCTCTGTTAAGTCTACAGCATTACTTAGTATAGGTAGTGTCATACTTATGGAACATATCTTATAAACTTATGATAATACTCTCTCAGAAAGCAGGGTTCATAGCAGCCAGGTTTTTAGCCCTTGTCCCATATATTAAACCACAAATTGTTACCCATAGAACAATTGCTGGAATGTTCTCTGTGAAACATTTTTCGGTTGTCTATGATTTTTTCATAAACCATCACTTAATAGACTATTCCATTAATTCCAGAAGAGAAGCCCACCTTCCCTCGTGCCAAGAAGCACCGCTAGAGGCAGTGCGAGTAGTCTGGCGTTGCCTCTTGGCGCGATGTAAATAACCAAAGAGGGTGGCTTCTCGAGAAACGCTCTAATGCACTTTATTGCAACGTGAAGGGTTGTCATAGTCTTAGATTAATTACTAAACACATACCGCAGACTCTAGTAAATTAATTGCCCATACCTTCTTTAATATCGTAGGCACTCCAAATTAATTGATTTATTTAACATTTGATACGCTGTTTCGAATAAAAAAAAGGAACTTCTGTCATGGGTTTTCCAAAAAAAAAAACATAACAACAATTCCATTAGAAAAATTCGGAACAATTAAAAGACTAGGCAAATATTAACGACCACATTCACAGTAATTTCACTTAAACTTCATTAATAGATTGAAGCCTAAAGTGCGGAAAAACTTCAGGCAAATTAATCTAAAATTAGCAACGGTTTTCGACCCCAATTAATGTACACTTTTGTCAAATCTTCATCTTCGTCAAAAATATGCGGTAATTGTAACAGTTCCCTTAAAGTCTAGCGTTGGGAGTTGATTACTAAAAGTAAAACCATAATATCTGTTCATTGTTACTCTACACTAAAGATGAACCATCTTCATATTAAACAAGGAAGTGAATAAAAAGAGCATCACAAGGTTACAAATTTAATTGAAAAATGCACCGAATTATATCATGGCAGTATTTTACTTCAGTCAACGGAGCTCTGATTAAGACTAAAAATATCTTCGATTTTTTAAAGTGATATACAATGGGGTGATCGTAGTCTAACAAAAACAATTTAAGGAAAAAAAGTGAATCTGGTTTTGTTATTTCAGGAGGAGTAAGTTGTGGATGGCTACACGGAAGTTGGCGACCAAAAGGAAGTTGTTTATTATTAAGAGGCATCTTTTGACTTAAAAATGGAGGCGTAGAAGGTCAGCTATAGGATATATTGAGAAAGGTGGACGCGGAGATCTTGTTTTAACAAGGAAATAAATGGGGACTTAACACAGTGCCCGGAAAAATCGGGTCATGCTAATCTAAAGAAACGTTAGGATTTTGTAGAAGAGTGTTTCGCCCATACTAGATTTTGTTATTTATTAAAATTAAGCTATTTGCGTGCATTGTGTATTCATGTAGCTTTTAAAATAAATAACATCAACGATATAAATAGAGCTCGAACGAAATATCTGTTGCAAAACTTCTAAATTAACTTCATTTTGTAAAGAATAAAGTTGTTAAGTTCCTTTAGCCATTTTACCATAAATACATGAGCAGTTTAATTATTCTCTTAAATTCATTAATTTTAGCCAAAAAACTAAGTAACGTTACAGGTATTAGTCTTTCATCGAGAAATATTCTGTGGGTTAATAACCGAGGTTAGGAATGCATACAGCTAATGGGAATAATCGTGTTCCCATTTATCCCATGTTAGTTTCTAAGCGGGTTTTTTGGGCTGGGCTTGATTACTATCCATCACACCTCACAAATCTGACGTCTTCCTAATTGCGATTTCACTACTTAGTGACAATGCGAGGTCAGGCGAGCGCACGGTTCAACGTGTAGCGATGCAGAGTATTCGCGATTTTAAATTCCGCCTAGATACGTTGAGAAAATAGTCACACAATGATTCCAATTAACTGTATGTATTCCTTCTGCTGTTAATATAAAATAACTTTTCCCCATAGATTATAAATTACTTGAAAAGGTCATATTTTGAAATTATAGGTTAGTAAAAAATCTTTATAATAATAACTCTTGGATATTAACGAAACCATGGTTAATTGAGAGATCAATTATCCCTAGTCTCTATTTAAATCCCAGTAAATATCAAGTCTAATTACTCGAATAATTAGCTATATCGAAATTCCAATTAAATTTAAAAAGGTACTCACCGGTAGCGAGTTTTCCTGGATTTCAACGCCGTCCAGAACTTTAAATCCAAAATCCTGTTTATTAAAAAAAAATAAAATTTCATCTTTAAATAAGATTTATAAATTGTTTTGCTTATGGCTAATATTTTGACGCTTGCAATGAGGAAAGGTGCACAAAATATGCACGGGTAATTTTTTGAAAAAAAAAAAAATAAAGAATTCACCCTTTCATTAACCTTTCCAAAACATAACGTTCCAGTTGGTTTCAACAACTTGGGCCATCATTTCATTTTAGTCTTACAGGTAACCTTAGAGAAAGAGGGTTATTTTTCTCACAAGGGTCACTAGGAAAAAAGCTTATTTTCTCTAAAATGTGAGATTGTCTGAACTAATCAATTTAAGGAAGTTCTCTTCTTAACCCAAGTTAATTTAGTAGCGGGTAATACAGATTTTAGATTGAAAATTTAAATTTCGTGAAACTAGAAGCACATAGATAACAATAATGTGCTTCTGGTGCAACTGACCCTATTTCAGAATAGTCAACTGTTTCAAAACATTCTAAAACTTATTAATATTCCATGGTGGCTTCCTATCATGAACTCGGTTATAATTGAAGGTGAAACTGTTATTGGAAGCTATGAAGACTATTAGCCAAAACAGTGAGATTAACAGTTTATAGTTTTTTACTTTTCGTAATTTAAAACTATTTTTCAACTAATTTGTGGGAAATTATTAAAACGTCTTTTGCTTACCGAAGAACGTTAAATATTAAACTAAAATTTCGTTGTTGGTCAAAAAACACTATTTTTTAGGTAAAATTGATATCCCTATTTCAACGGATGTTGCCTGACCACTTTGGTCAGCTAAATCCTGTTTTTATAACAAGTCTATTCAAACTTTTATATATAACTGGAATGATCTAATTGAAAATACTGTTTTTTAACTCAGATTGTTTGTCCATACTGTTCCCGGTTCCCTCAAATCACCGCCATATTGACAAATTGCTGCAAACGTATGAGCTCAGAGAAACATACATTATTTGGTCTTACAAGGGATCTTGGACAGTGCAATATGCAAAAATTAATTCTTTGCTAAAGGGGCATCAGGGTTTAAAACCAATGTCATTTTATTAGCTTTAGAATAATTACGCTCAAAACATTATTAAAACTCCCAAAATACTTGCGTTCAACAGTTTCCGATATTAGGCATAAATTTGATTGTAATTTTTACTCAAAATTTTGCCAATTCTCCAATGATGACATTGGCCAAAGTTTCAATAAACAAAAGCAAATGACGATAGGCATGGGAAAAAAGATTGATAAAGAAATGTTTAGGCGTTGGGAAATGCACTACAGGACGAGGTTGAGCATTTGTTTTCCCTTCCATTTTTTGCTGAAACTTTGACCAATGAGACCACCGCAAAGAGGTTGACTAAAAATTACGAAAATACTGAGTAAAAATGGTCGACTTCCATTCGGTTCTCTAAAACTTGGTACGAATTAAAGAAAGGTTCTTCTCAGTTTCGTAAACGTTTTTGAGCGTATTTTAGCATTCTACTGCAATAAAATAATTCTGTTTTAAGTCTTCACAAAATTTAAACAAAAAACTAGAGATTTCACAAAAGGCGTTAGGGATATCCATTTAATTTGACTACATTATAGTGTATATGGTAAGATACGGATTCCGTGTATTAAATTGCTATTATAAGTACACAGGTACTAGCAGGAATAACAACAGTTAACAGAAATCATTGTGCAGGCATTTTCTCAGAGTCTCTATAGGCGATTTGTGGGAAAAGCTAGACTAGTCATTATGCATGACGAAAAGAAATCATTGAGCAGGCATTTTCTCAAAGTCTATAGGCGCATTTTGTGGAAAACGCTAGACTAATCATTATGCATGACTAAAAGAAATCATTGTGCAGGCATTTTCTCAAAGTCTATAGGCGCATTTTGTGGAAAACGCTAGACTAATCATTATGCATGACTAAAAGAAATCATTGTGCAGGCATGTTCTCAGAGTCTCTATAGGCGCATTTTGTGTAAAAAGCTAGACTAATCATTATGCATGACGAACTTTAAATCGCGAATAATCTATCTAACTGCGACTTGCACCTTGCGCACGCGCTTGACCTCGCATTGCTACATAAAATTATTTCATAGAAAGACGACACAGTTAGGAGGAGTGACGAAATTGTACACAAGCCCGGCCCACAAAACCCACATAGAAATTAAGGTTAGAGATAGGGGCACAATGATCCCCATTAGTTGTAAGTATTTCTTTTACTACCTTTTTCGATACTTACATCATCATTTTTGTCTGAGAGATAATCCTCGTCCGGTATTTCTTCGGCAGAGTAAAACAAATTCATGATTGATTTTCGTCGAATGGCTGAATTGGGTCTTAAATGTTTCATCGAACTTCGTATATTGTAGCTCAAGACTTGAACTCCTATTAAACAGAAAATACTTCAATTAACGTTTATTCGCAATTATCATGAGTTCATAAGATATGCTCCGTAAGTTTGTCACTGGTTACTGAGAGCTTGTCATGAAGTGACGTATAGGTCATAGATTCTCGTAAAGCGACGCCTGGTGAGGCACTGTCAAAGGCTTAGTACAGACTAAATAGGAAGATGGACTGAATGCCAAACCGAGTGTAGTCAATTCTCGCTTGCCGTTTTCGAACTAGCTCTCTCAGTACGAAGTGTAGGAAGTGTAATACTTATGGTACATTACTTATGAACTTTTGAGTTGTATATTAATATTAAAATGAGGATACCTGTAGCGGAAATGGGTCCTTCTGGAGTATGTCCCAGCTTGTATCCTTGTTTATGATTGCCTCGAAGAAATGGATTTTTGTCCATCCAATTCTTCTTGTTTTTGCTTTCGAAATTCTGAGCCTTGAAAACGGTACGAACCTCGTCGACGGAGGACTGTCTATGTTGTTCAATTCTGTTTTTCTTTTCGACATTAGCGAGGTCATAGTTTTTCTGCCCATCACTCGACAATTTAGATGACGAGTATGAAGAGTGAACATCGAGAGGATCGAAGTCATCTTCGATCAAACTTTGAGTCGATTTCGAGAGAGAATTACCAGGGATTAAAGGAGCTGATAGTGGTCCGTCACCTTTGTACTCGTCCTGTAAAAGTGGAAAAATTAATATTAGTGCCAAATACAACCAAGAATAATTAATGCAATTCTAATTGACCAAAGTTATTTGCATTTGGATAGAGTAACTACAGTCAACTTTTGATCCCTTATAACGGTATCCGAACTAACTTGAGTTCATTTGAATCCCACGGTAAGGTAAGGAAGTGCATGTAAAATGTATTGCCTAAAATTGCACGTAATGTTTCAAGACGGAACCCTAACCTCCACTTTTCTATGATACTAGTAGTCAATTTGTATTTGAGAAATATTTAGTCAACTGACGTAATTTTATTTATTAATTTAATTATTTACTGGTTAATTAGGCTTATATTTTAATTTCAATTTAAAAGACAATTTACAACTCTCCGATAATTCCTGACTGCAACATCTCACAGATATTGCCATTGTGAGTTAATGTCCTTAGAAAATCGGTGTGGATTTTGAAAATACATGATAAAACCACTGAATTTTCTATTCATGTCTTGAATTTTTTTCAAATGTATCTCATTTTGTTTTTTAAATTAAAATACGAGTTATTACAATCTAATAAGGCAATCCGCAAATTCTGTGCCATTTTGTGTAGAAAAACTGTTTGAGCATGTAGAAGCAGTTTCTATTGTTTAAAACTTCAGCTGTTGAGTTTGATTTACATCTTTTAACCGGTTTCAGTATAGGCATTTAAATTTCATCGCACTTATGAAGTCTAATTTTAACCATTTTCCATCATGGCATAATTATCTAGTATGATAGGTACCTCTTTAATAGACGGAAAAACATCTCTAACATCGGGTAATCTTTTCCCAATTTTCCTTTTTTGAATAGTCGCTGCTCTGACATGATCCACCCTTTTTAAAACAGCTTCAGCCTGTGCTAAGGTCAGTGTGGAAATGACCTCTTTCAATGGCGCATCATCCTCTCCTTCAGCGTCGTCAAAAGCTGCAAGGATTTATAAATAAAATTTAGGGCCACTTTGAAACGAACGAATCTTCCCGCTAAAACTATCTACATCACGCCATCTATACGCAGATGGAAAAATAATACTAACCTTTTATTAAAAATTCAAATCCAGTTTCTCTTAGCCAATCAGCGTCAGATACAGCCTCTGAAATAAAAATTAAAGATATTTAGTTACGTACAAATAATAAATTATTTTAAATTTCGTTATGGCGGTAAAAAGGTATACAAACCGTGAAATTAAAAATAAGGAAACTCGAAAAAATCCTCTAGCATAAAGAAAACAACAGAACGTTAAACATTAGAAATGAAAATTAGGTCATCGATATTTTTTAAGGAATTTACATGATATAATTCTAGAATAATGATGCAAATGTTTCTTTCATCTAAACCACAGAAACTACATAAAAATTACAAACTTTCACCACTTTTTACACTCATTAATTAACTTAAGGTCGTATTTGGCACCGCAACAAATTAAATTAGCACTAATTATTGAACTCTTAATTCGTATTTGTATTTTGCTTAATGCAATGTATCCCAAACGCTGTGTCGCGAGATATCAATCAGATCAACATTTGAATTTAGAGTAAAAAATAGATAAATAATGGAAATATAGAGCTATTTCAGTGGGGGAAAAATTTCGTCTGCAACGACAATTGGGCCTGCCTTTGAGTGTAGGGTGGACATTTTGTGAGGGTTTTCTCTATGGGCAAATAGCATGGGTGACGTAGCCATTACCCCCTCTGAAATAGCTCTATTGTATATAGAAATTTTTTTAACTATTACTGAAAAATGTGTATATCACATGGTAATGTTTATGTCTATTATGTGCCTACAAATAGTCTCAGTGCTCAAGTGTCCAGCTAGGCTATAAAATCATATTTCCATCAAAAATTGTAATTATCGTATAGGGCAAAGCCAATATTGAAATTGTCATATGGAAATTGTCGTATATAAAAAAGTTATCTGAAATAAACTAATAAATAAATCAAAAATAAAAATTCATGCAGAGAGACTTGTCAAATATTTACAATCAGTCAAAATATATATTGCAATTTCGATAACTATAGCTTTAACGCTTACAAATTTTTCGATCTCATTTGACCGACATGTAAATAATTAATTTACCGTCCGTTAATTGCGTATCCTAATTTTATCATTCTACGCGTTTTACTTTTAAATTAACATTTTTTTTCAATAATTTAAGTAATTTTGGCACTAAGAACTATATATTAATTTGAATCAGTAACATACATATCAATAAACAAATTTCACATCTCTATGTTTAATCATATTCAAGAAAATGAATAAAACCCTGTCAAAAATTAAAAAAAACCCAATAGTTCGTTACTAACAAGAAATTAGGTAACACGGCCGTCCTAATAAATCGTTACACTTAAGAAAGTCAATTAATAAAAGAAACACGAGAAAACTGCGTAGTGAAGGAACGAAAAGAGTTTTGCAATAAACAGTATAAATTAATTTGTCGACTATCTAAAATGTTATAAATCATAATGGGATGGATTTATAATAAGAAAGTATGAGAAAACCACATACAAAAATCCATTTCCTAAGTTTTAGTTCAAGGTAATCTTGCTTTCTTTCCCAAGCAACTAGAAAAGACATCACTTATAACATTTTTCATTAAAGAATATGTAGTGCTAAAGAATTTTTTCATCCACCCTCGAATATTGAACTTTAATGGCAATTAGTAAAAAAGAAAGCCTAGACTAATTTTACATAAGTGGCAATAAATATATGATGCAGTTGAATATCCTTAAATATTTATTTATCCGTGGTGACAATGCTATAACTTCAGGTTCATGTAAAAAAGGAGGGTTCGAATTAAAAAAAACCCCATCCCAAAAAAACCCGCGGGTTTTATTGGGTTTTAGCCACCATAAAAACCCACTTAATAAAACCCATCACTAAGATCTTCAATTTTGATTAAGTCGAATGCTAGAATAATTTTATTTTAAAGATATTTCAAGATATTTGTTGTTTCAACTTCAAAAGTACTATTTTATAATATTTATTATTTTTTATGAAAACATTTTAAGAATTTTTTTAAATTACTTTTGAATGACAATTTCTACCATGGACGCAACTGCTAAAGATACCCCCCCCCTCAAAAAAAAAAACGCACCCAAAAACCCCCAATAAAACCCGTTGGGCTGGGTTTTTATAACATAGGCTATATTTTATTTTGATAAAAAACAAGCTTATAATTAGAAATATCATATTAGTAAATCATGTTGGGCATTGTGCAACGACCACTTCCGTTTACCTATAATTACCATTCCTCCAACTGCCATAACCTCGACAACTAATTTCACAAGTTACACTATCCCTTCATTAATTTAGGCTAAAATGAATATTAAAGTCAAGGTTCCGCCTTTTTAATTCAAAAATCCTAATTGATATCTTTGATTCATGAAAACCCTTGCAAGAAATTAGACCAATAACATCGAAATCGATTAAAGAAATTAATCAAGAAATTTAGCAGTTGATTTCAATTAAAATTCTATTCCAAAATCTATCTGATTCAAATAAATTCTAAATCGGTTTCCCATTCTGAGAGATTTGTGATGAAATTTGTGATGAAATATAGGAAAGATGGGTGTGATTTAAATGAAGTAGAAGACAATAAAAATTCTGACAGCAAAAACACGCGTAAAGACCTCTTGTGCAATATATTTAGTGCCATTTTACTGTATAACACCTGTTAAATGCAGTGTCAAAATATGATAATTAGGTGATATACTCTGAAATCCAGTCTCTATACTCCTTTAGCCACCGAATTTGTTTTATAATTCCATAATCTTAACAAGTTGGGAAAACCAAAATATTACCTCTCCGAGTCAAGAGGTCTACTACTACAAACTTATTTACCTAGATATGGAATTATTTCTCTTTTTTGAAGTAAAAATTTACGAAATATTGAAGCAGTATTCCAAGCATAGCGAATAATACAGTAAAGCAGACGACATTTTACATCCAATAAGGATAAATCTTGGACACATGGAAATCAGTCAATGGGGAAAAGAACAGGGAATGAAGTGTACGCTTCAGCTGTTTACCGTATAATCTGATAGCTACATTCACAACTGGTCTGCAGTGTAAACACTATCGTCTCGTCTCACCTACACAATATTCTTAGTTTGCCAACATGAATGTTAACGTTAAATAACACCAAAGCTAAATTATAGCTAGACGCACTAATAGTCAATGCGCACCATAAAGAGAATAAAAAGTCTGTAGCTACTACCCGTTTACCATTAGCCCTTTTACTATTCTAATTGCCACCATGATCTTTTCTTCTATTATAAAATCTTAACCTGATTATTTAATAGTGTATTTAACTTTCGGCTCACTCTGAACCGTTGATGTCTCTTCATTTCAGACACGAAAATCAAAGCCCAAAGTTTACTTCACCTCAGGCCTCAATTATTTACTCTTTGTTTCACTAAGACTATTGCGGATTATACTTAATATACCCGCCGGAGTCTAGGTCTTAGTTTTCTTCATGAAATCACTAAACCAATGATTATTCTATATTCAGATGTAGTATAGCTTAAGTAATATATAAACAGCCATTTCAAATAACAATTCTAAAACAAATCTTTGGAATATCAAAATGAAACAGAGCTTTAAAGCTACAAAAGTACTAAATGCATCATAATTACGAAAAATACTTCCACATATTCACTTTATATTATGGAAAAAGGGAATATTAAGGTTCTGTATGATTTCTTAACACATCAACACAAGGCTAACTGCTAACGCGACGCACTAGTGTAACAATGGACGGACACACACAGACAAAAACATAGACTGCTTTTTAACTCTTTCCGTATTAATTTTGAGTTGAGAAACAAGATTATCTTTAATATTTAAATAAATATAATTATTTTTAATTATTTTAATCTTCAATAATTAACATTAATAATAGTTAAATCGTTTAAAATAAAGTTATACCTATTATCATCTCAAACTTTGCTAATATTGACGTTTAAAGTGAAGGGTACCCCTCTTCCCGCTTTCTTCAAATTTTGGGGTATATATACGATTCGTTTCCATTATAATAGTAAGGAAAAAGCGCAATTGCGAAAACCTTTGGTGGCGATCCCACCTTAGGGAGGCTAGACGTTTCTCGTAACCCTAGCTGATCGCCGCGTATATCCTAAAACCAAACGATGATAATGGAGTAGAAGCCAATGATACAGATTGGTGTCTATGTGGAATAGACGGAAGACCAGTGGATGGTGGTGTTAGAAGCCAGAATGTACAGACTGGTGTCCAAGTGGGATGGACAAAGATCAAAAGATGGTGGTGATTAGAAGCCAGTAAGTACAGACTGGTGTCCGTGTGGGATGGACAAAGACCAGAAGATGGTGGTGTGAGAACTCAAGTAGAGGAGCCATTTCCGTGACTGTGAAAGCAGTTCGGCAATGGCGAACACGTTTGCTCCGATTTGGAAACTGCGAACGCGGTCATGTGGGGTCTGACAGACAGACAGACAGACAGACAGACACACAGACACACAGACACGGCCGGTGTAATACCTCTCCGTGACGTCATCGTCACTCGGAGAGGTAAAAATAAATTTGATGTAACAATTTTCCTTATCAAAAACCGAAGCATAATTATGAGATTTGATGAATTTGTTGGCATTTTTAAATTTCTAGCGCGGTACAGTGCAAATTAATGAAAATCATTACAATTTTAGTTCCACTCCACTGATTTTCATAGACGAAATGACTACATTCTTGTTACAAAAGCGAATTTCTCGAGACTGCGAAATTGAATTAAACAGAAAAAACTAAAAACCTAACCTAAGTTTTCGACTCGAAACCGTCGCCTTTAATGGGGGTAAATATTTTCTCCAAATTTGACGAAAACTGATCGGCACCCTCAAACTAAAATTTGGCAATCAGACACCTTTGTCATATGCAATTTTTCATTTCGTTAAAAAAAAAAATTTTGGACAAGGTTTCTTAGTTAATGAATCAAAAGATTGTTATAAGTCTTTCTTATGGTTTCTTTTTTTTCTATCTGAATATGAGGGTAATTTTTAACCCGTATTTGGTTTAATTATTCCCCTCCCAGTCAAAGTAGAGCTCGCTCAACCCAATTTTTCTTACGAAAAAGGTTACGCGGCTACTAGTAATAATCGAAAAATGGGAAAACCTGATATGCCAAAAATGGTTTGTTTAGTATACGCGTTCCAATAAATTCGAATATTCATATTATATAATATAATACAAGAATGTCTCCAATTTAAGATTTAAATGAGCTCTTTAATGATTTAATTCTAAATTTGTCAAATTTCCGCATTCCTAATTGTAGGATCTTAAAAATGATATGGAATTTAATGAGTTACTGTATATGAAGCCTCTTGTTTAAATTTCAGCGTTAATGGTTTTTACAAAAATGTTTAAAAGATACATGAAAAGGTTATTAAGCGAGATAATAAACACTGAAGATTACCATAACTTTTAAAACGGTATTAAAATTTTGAAGAAATAAAATTCTCAGCAAATTACAGCAATTACAGTAATTTAAGTGTGAAAACAAAGGCTCTGAACTTCAATTATATTTAAAGGTACATGTACAGTTCAGGTAACATAACATGATTCGTTAAAAGAACGGCCTTTATCTAAACATAACAGGAAAAATATTTCAAATGTTCTTCTATTACAAAATAATTAGCATTTAATTAGTCTTAAAAACGAGAACTACTGCGCCACCATTGGGTTAGTGACGTCTGCTAAAACGAACCTCTCCTAGCCTGTGAGAGTTTAACCAATCCCGTAGGAGTAAATGGTTCGATTTAGCAGACGTAACTAAACCAGTGGATGTTACCTTACTTTTCCTTTAAACCAAGTACAATGGTGCCTCATAACTAACCGATAATTTTTTGGTAAATTTCCATGGTAAAGATACAACACGCTAAAAACCGGTAATTATCGTTTTCTCGGCAATTTATAGTAATTTAAGTTCGGTAATAAAGGTTCTGAGAGTCAAATACACTAATATCAATGACAAAAGAAAATAAAATTAACCGAAAACATTTCACGTAAATTACCGTGGTAAAAATACCATATTAAACACTAATTTAAACCTGGATTGGTTAAGTTACCGCTAATTGACACCCCTATCACTAACAGTAACTGTAGATTTGAGGCATCAATAGCAAATTTCAACAAAATTAATGGCGTAGTTTTTAAGTCATTGAATTGTTTGCCTTTTCGCTTAATTCTAACACTTAACAAGGTTGGGTCACGGATTCTGAGTATTTTGAAAGAAAAACTACTTGGTTTTAATAAGTAACGTATTCGACACAGCTGCATGCCTTTTAAAAAGGTACAGTTGAACAACTTCGTAATATAATTTGCATACATTTTATTGGCATCAGCATAAATTAAATTCAAGAGGAAGTTTCGAATTTTTAAAATACTAAAGAAAAAAATCTTTAAAATCATTTTGGAAATTCAAAGGCCATAATTACCAAAATATTTTGCTGAAGCATGCTGGGATGTGATTGATGTTTAAGAAAAGAAATATACCTACTAAATCGAATAAATTACGATTACAAAAGATAAAAAGAATCACAGACCCTCAAGGGATTTAAATAATAATAAAAAACGTGAATTTAAGCTAAATGGGA
The DNA here is from genome assembly GCA_019434445.1 of Phalangium opilio. NCBI lineage: Eukaryota > Metazoa > Arthropoda > Arachnida > Opiliones > Phalangiidae > Phalangium > Phalangium opilio. Next base: position 48,621 of record JAEQBA010000642.1, read on the forward strand.
TTCCATGCAAATATATAAGCTTTTGAGTCCGGTTAAAAGGTGTTTCAACCCTCTTAGCGAGGTTACTAGGTTTTAATATTAAGTTATCGTCTGCTAGATATAGGGTTCAAACGGAACATCCGGTATGTGGATCCAAAGACGATAGACAGGGCTTCAACGCTACCAGTCCACTTAGGTCCTTTTGATTGAAGTCCTGTCCAACTTATTTGTCTACATGTTCAGTCTTAGGACAACAATGTGGTTGAACACTAAACACTATTTTTACCCCCCGAATTTTAAAACGTGTCAATTTCACTAAACCTATTGTTCAAATATATTTTGACACTTCTAAGTGGTACTTAACTTTAGCACTGCAATTACTTTAAACGATAATAAGTTTATGGTGGTTTTGAGGAAGTGTTAAATAGCTTTAATAGTAAGTACCCTTACAGCTCATTTTATATCCAATCACCTCATGAATAAAACAATATGCGATGTAAAGGTAAGATGTATGCGGTATAGAATTACATTCTAATTAGAGATTCTAAGGCTGGCCCTGCTACGTCACCTAATCATAGAAACAATTCCTATGTAGATAGGTTTCATCTCATTTGATATAAAATCTATTTTATTATCAGTGTCATATGTTTGACATTTAAAATGTCGATTATTTTGATGTCGGTAGCAACATTAAACTAAATAAAAACGCTTCAGTAAAAATTAAACCTTTTACGGACACATTTCTATCTTTTTTATTCTTTCACGTTAATTTTGAAAGTTTCCTATATGTGCTTTATATCAGAAGTAAATAATACTTCTCTTCGAGAGAAGTGTACCACAAAGCGGGGTAATTGTAACATGATTCTTCCCAACATCCCTTAACATTTGGAGCAAGGTTACTAAAGCGAATTACATACGTGATGAATATTTCCCTCATCATTACTCTTTGGCGCTTAACTATTTGCGAAGGCGCATGCGCTTGTGGATTTTTGTCCCATGTCAAGACAATCAAGGTTTGCGGGTTGATTGCTGAGGATTTAGTACCAAACAGTTATAGAATTCACACCACGGTGCCGATGCCCATCTGAAGTTTGATGAGCAGAAGAGCAAACAAAAGGGCGAGATCGCTTGGGATGAACCATGTTACATAACTGAAGTATTAAGAGGATACAGAGTGCCATCCTTCAATTATCTCCTTCTGATTGTATGTATGCTTCCCTTAATAAATATACGCTATGCAGCGAACTCTCGATTCGAGGTAAATTGTAAAAAATTGCAAATAATTTGATATTTTAACGTTGTTTTATCATGCATTGTTATCACATCATTACTTGCAAACCAAATTTGGGAGAAATAGGTTCGGTAGAAGTGTGTCAAAAATGGGTTATAAGTTGAAAGAAAGACAGAAAGGTCTAGTGAAATAACAGTTTCTTTGATTCATTCCACTGTTTCCACACTGTATATAAATGTGAATATTTAACTAACTGCCTGATCACCTTACCACCATAACCCTGCATGGACCTACGATGCTGAAATTACTACTTGGAAAATGCAGGTTGGATAACTTACTAACGTCATAACTGCAGTATATACGCTAATTATACTATTTAATACTTTTGTTAAAGTTTAGAGGGAAATAAGTTGTCTTGCTATAGAATGTTGATAAATTTGAAAAGTATAACGACTTTACCAATAAATAACGAGAACGTTCTGCTCGCTTTCTTGCATTAAAAAGTCACTCAGAATTATTTGTTGTTAGTAAGCATTTATATTCATATGTAGTACAACAAGGTATCAGTTGTCAGCACGAGGCAAGTGTTTTCGACTTTAAAAACTACACTTACTTCCATTTAAAAACCATTACTTCTCTCTTATTAAACTTATTTTAAAGGAAAAGGACAGGTAACATAACATTATATCTTTAATATAACGGTCTTTTTCTAAATATAAAAGGAAACGAAACATTAAAAACAAATGAAGATAATTATTAAAACATAATTAACATTTAATTAAAAACGAGGACCACTAAGCCATCCGCCATTGGTTTAATGGCGTCTGCTAAATAGAACCACTTATCCTTACAGGAGTAACAGGATTGGTTGAATTCTCACAGGCTGAGAGAGGTAAGGGGTAAGAGGTTCAATTCAGCTGACGCCACTTAACCAATGGCGGATGACGCAGTTGTCTTCGTTTCGTAATAAGTGATCATTTATTTTATTTATTATTCCTTTTATGTTTTGAAAAAGGCCGTTCTTTTAAGGTATAATGTTATGCTTCTGAACTTTACCTTTAAATGCTGCGTAAAACCACGTGCATTTACGATATAATTTTGTGAGCATAATAGACATCTTTACTTAGCATAAATATCCCATTATTCGAGGCTAAAATTATAAACACTTTTTGTTTACCTATATTTTCTCTTGAAAACTCTTGATTTCGTTAGTTTTAATAATAATTTCACCGATCGACAAAAATCAAATCAGCTGATGTGGAAAATTTAGATTTACAGAACAGGATGAGGTATGACGAAAATTGTAACCCTCCCTACTCTTAGCTTCGGTGTATGGGTCTTTGATAAATTTTATGACAACTTATATACGAAAATGCAACCAAATCACCTGAGATCAAACTAAGCTTAACCTCAACTAAAGTCTATTCTAAACCCTAACCCAAGCTTAACCTCAACTAAAGTCTATTCTAAACCCTAACCCAAGCTTAACCTCAACTAAAGTCTATTCTAAACCCTAACCCAAGCTTAACCTCAACTAAAGTCTATTCTAAACCCTAACCCAAGCTTAACCTCAACTAAAGTCTATTTTAAACCCTAACCCAAGCTTAACCTCAACTAAAGTCTATTTTAAACCCTAACCCAAGCTTAACCTCAACTAAAGTCTATTCTAAACCCTAACCCAAGCTTAACCTCAACTAAAGTCTATTCTAAACCCTAACCCAAGCTTAACCTCAACTAAAGTCTATTCTAAACCCTAACCCAAGCTTAACCTCAACTAAAGTCTATTCTAAACCCTAACCCAAGCTTAACCTCAACTAAAGTCTATTCTAAACCCTAACCCAAGCTTAACCTCAACTAAAGTCTATTCTAAACCCTAACCCAAGCTTAACCTCAACTAAAGTCTATTCTAAACCCTAACCCAAGCTTAACCTCAACTAAAGTCTATTCTAAACCCTAACCCAAGCTTAACCTCAACTAAAGTCTATTCTAAACCCTAACCCAAGCTTAACCTCAACTAAAGTCTATTCTAAACCCTAACCCAAGCTTAACCTCAACTAAAGTCTATTCTAAACCCTAACCCAAGCTTAACCTCAACTAAAGTCTATTCTAAACCCTAACCCAAGCTTAACCTCAACTAAAGTCTATTCTAAACCCTAACCCAAGCTTAACCTCAACTAAAGTCTATTCTAAACCCTAACCCAAGCTTAACCTCAACTAAAGTCTATTCTAAACCCTAACCCAAGCTTAACCTCAACTAAAGTCTATTCTAAACCCTAACCCAAGCTTAACCTCAACTAAAATCAAATCCTAATGTGCCCTAGCAATAGCATTACCTAAAATCTAAAACAATCACCCCAAAACAATGGGAGAGGGGGTCCGGTTGCGGTCAACAAAACAGTTTCAAGAGGAAAATCTATTCGCAAACGATCATTAAAACGAACCTTCAGGTGTGGGATTGTCCTCATCATCCGGGTCATCGTTGCCTTGGCCATTATCAACAAAATCGGTCTCTCGGTTACTTCCTTGAAGTAGATCTTGGTATTCCTTTTCCTTGAGGTAATCCTCGAGTTCCTTTTGACTGAGTGTCCCCATGTGGGGCAAACGTTTAGAATCCGAACCGATCACTCCGCTACAACTACTATCGTCCGAATCAGACGTGGCAGACACCGGTAACTCGTAATTCCCGCTAGAAGTGACCTGCGAGAAAAACAAAACGGGAATGCGACGACGATTTAGTTAAACTAGGCGAGTTTGAATCGCGGTGCGCGGCGCGCGCCACTAAAACCACGAGGGTACGGGTAGTACAGGTCGTTACGTAACAGGCATTCGCTCGAAAAACCGCGAAAGTGTTACGAATTTGTATATAGTTAGAAAACGCGTTGAAAGCGATATACGTAAGCCGAGAATTAAGACAGCAAGTCATTAATGGGAAAAAAGAAACCTTTCTCTATATCATGTAAGAAAGGAGACGGGATGAATAACTTTACATAGACCTAGATTCGGGCCGGTAAATTAACGGAACTGTATAGTATAAATTCAGATTACTGTTACCTTACAGTTTCTGTTGAAACAATGGTAATTTCCCTCACCATTACAATAAACATTAAAACTAGATGCACGGCGGATTTCTGGAGTTACCTTACCATACTTTATATAGTGTGTTTGTGAAAGGGGGAGTGTTCTTTGGACCGTTTTTATTCGAAAATGTTCCAAGACTTTTTTCGTCCGTGTCACCGTTTTCAAGTTGAGATTGGGGCGTTTTACGGATGACCCCTTAATTAAATTAATATTATCTTTAAGTTTCTTACTTAAATTTAAGGGGCCATCCGTAAAATACTCTAATCTTAACTCGAAAATAGTGGCCCGAACGGCAAAATGTCACGGATTACATTTTCTTCTCAAAATCGTCCAAAGACCACCCCCTTAATTTCTGACAGAACCCCCTGTAAGCTAAACGTACCACATTAGAGATTTTCGATAGAGTAATGGCAACCATTGTTATTTTCCCATTGATGTTAATACAATGTAAAGCTGTAACTGTCATGAAGTCTCTTTCCCATTTAAAAATAAGTAGATTGAAAGGAGACGGGACTGTATATCAAGCCCCGCTGATGTAAATATATTCGTTGATAATTAAAGGCGAGAGGATAAATCTTTATCTTATATTATATTATATTATATAGTTTGAAAGCGTACATCCATGATATCTTTTAATAACCTTTGAAATATACAAATACGTGGGTTCTAGTAGTACAGTTACATTTTTGAAGCGCAATAGGCTTAGCTCGAAATCTTCCGTGATCGCTAAATACGTAATTAACTGAAACGTTTGTTTCTAAACGTAATTTAACTAATAAAAGGGGCCCAGTTACTCAGCTTCATCGGTGTACACGCTATATAAGATAGAATATAGAAAATAAATTTTGGAAACATTTAAAAGCCCTGCCTTCGAAAGTGATTGAAGGATTTCGGGTTAGCTAAGAGTGAATCACAATTATACAACTAAAGTTGTGGATTTTGTATAACAAAAAACCTAAACATTTTACGATGATATCAATATAACAGCCACAATAATGATATAAAATGTTAATAAAACTCCTAATTACCAGTTTAACGTTTTCTTCTAGATTTACACAGTAGAAAATGCAAGAATTTTTCAACAATCTCATTTGAAGCTATTTACTCAGTTAAATTAACACTAATAACAATAAGAAAGAAATTAACCCAGCTTCAGAGTAATACAAATGCACACACTATACTCGCGACTGATATTATGACAGCAACAGCGGGAGGAATCGAGTAGAAGTTAAATAAGGTGTAACTGTATAAAACAGACGCCCTAATTCCAGTATCAACTATATAAACGATTCCCAGGAATCGAATGAAAAACAAAATACGCAACGTAATGAAATAAAAGGTAAAGTTCGACTTACTAATAGTTAGTCAAATCAATAGACTAATTGTTTTTCGGAGAATTGTTTTCAACAGTCTTACGTCGCCTCCTTCTATTCACGAAAAAGTTTTTCTAATTTTATCGCTTTTTGCGCAATAATCTTATTCGCGTATGCTAGTTAGAAACCTACAGTTTATCTTATCTTATTGCTTTTATCGGCGAATTACAATCGAGATAAGAACCATATTTTACGGCCCGTTTTAAATCCTGTTATGATATTTCATAATGGATCTTTTTGGACAAAATATTCCGCTTTTCATTATGTTTTATAAAAAGGCTTCGATAACCTTCTCGAGTCCATAAATGTTAAGTGTATGATACGAACTTATCGAGCTATATCTTTAATTTCCCCAATTACCTTAATCTTATATAAAATTGAGGTTTCAAAGAGTTTTTAATGTAACAAAGAAATAAAACAGGTCCTTTTGTATTGCAATGTCTTAACGAGTCACACACACACACGGAACTATGAGTAATCTTATTTTGCATTCGAGGGTTTGTAACTTCTGAAAAAGGTGTTGATTACCTATGTAACAACTGTTTTATTTCAATTAATTATTCCATAACTTCATAGGATTTGTTCCATAAGTTTGTCACTGGTTACTGAGATTTTCATAGAGCGATGTAGGTGAAAGGTCATAGATTCTCGAAAAGCGACGCCCGGTGAGGCGCTGTTTAAGGCTAAGTACAGACTAAATAGGAAGATGGACTGCAAAACCGCGTGTAGTTAATTCTCGTTTGTCGTTCTCGAAGTAGCTCTCAGTAAGTCTCTAGCATTACGAAGTATAGGAAGTGTCATACTTAGGGAACATCTTATAAACTTATGATTATTGCTATATTTATATTCGTAATTCGACTGGTAAGCAGCTATTTCTCTAGTTCACAGCACTTTGATCTCAAGATGTAAGTTGTAATACCTTACAGACACGGAAAAAATTCTCATTTCTTAAATACCTTCACATAACACCTAACAGCTGTAAACAGTCGTCAGATCTAATAGTGCATCATCAGTTGAAACCCTGTTAATTATATAGTCCGAAACAATACTGTCTACATTTTTTCAAAATTTGTTCATAAACATCAATTCACCGATGAAGAGTTGTAAACACATTAAAACACCGGTTTAATATTGTCGTTATCAAAGCGTGTAAACTGTACAAATGTTTTATTATTATTATTAATTACAAAAATTCTATGAATTAAAGTAACAAAAACCTTAAACGTCAAAAATAATAAAATTAATAACAAAAACGAATACTAATTCACCATAGTAAAATTATAATATGCCATAATTTTCAGTTAAGTATTTCGAAAATCAACGCTAAAATACCGACTAACATCATGCATAGTTTTCTTTAACAGCTATCAACGCCAGTTCTCAATTGTCATAATTGTTTGACCCTGGCATATACAGGATGTTCCTAAGAAGTGTGCCATAAATGAAGGGGGATGATCATTGGGCAATTTTAGTCGAAAATTTTCAATAATATATTGCCGTCCGAGCCACTGTTTTTGAGTTATGATTTGAGTGTTTTAAGGATGACCCCTTAATTAAATTAGCATAGACTTTGTTTCTTAATTAAATTTAAGGGGTCATCCGTAAAACCCTCAAATCATAACTGGAAAACAGTGGCCCGGACGGCAAAATGTCATAGAACATTTTCGACTCAAAACCGCCCAAAGAACAGCCCCCTTAATTTATGACAGACTTATCAGAAACACCCTGCATAATCCTACACATTTTTTGCCATTCAGTATTGTAAATAAAAAGATTTTAAAGGAAATTACGCATGGGAACAACGATCTTGGAGTGAGACATTTTTGTGATGTTTGAAACAAAACACCTTTGCCATCATCAACAAATTTCAGCCCTTTAAAAGGGGCTTCCCTTATGCTTAGGCGTTCAAAAAATACGTCTTAACAACCTTTCACGGCTAGACATTTTCAGAAAACAAGCGCAAGTCCATTACCTTATCTTTATACAACGGCAATAAACCGTCAAAGATAAATTTCAACATACCGTTCAAATAAAGATCACCTGATGTAGTTTTTATCGCTGCGCGTCTCTCTTAATCCGCAATTTAAACTTTGACCTATTGCGTGGAAGACAGCCTAAGTGAATGAAAAATCATTCAAGGAGTCCGCTTTGTTTCCTGAAAAAGAAACGGAAATCGAATACGCGCGAACGGAAACGTTCGTTGGTTGATTTTAGGAAAGTAGAATGAGAAGAATGACAAAAGATGTATAGCGGCAAGGAAGCCCCTCAACTAAAGGGGATATTTTAGGCTGCCACCTGCCAACCGTATTATCAGATATCTACCTAATACGAGGTACAGGAGCATTGAACCGTACACTGCATAGATGCTTTTTGTTTACCTTATAAAAATGAACTTGAGTAGTGTGACTAGTGTCTCGACTAACACGGAATATAACTGGATTAATTTTTTGATAATGAATTTATTCAGTTTCTCTTAGAATAATTAACTGTAGACTTTAACGCACGTGCAGTTTTGTACAGAGAAAATGACCATATAACCTAGAATTGCAGAATTTAAAATTGGATGAGCGTCAATTGGGTGACTATAAAACCGACATAGCGTCAATTGGGTGATAAGAAATTTCATTTTTTTAAAAGGGGAAATTTGTTGAAAAACAATAAAAGTTTGGTGAAACACAAAACTTAACCTAACTGAATTAAACCAAACCAAACGCAATCTAAGCTGACCTAACTGAACTAAACCAAATCTAACCCGACCTGATCCAACTGAACAAACCAAACCTGATCTGACCTCGTAAAACAAAATTTTGACCATCCAAATTTTATGACTTCCTGCCATTTTTAAACTAAAATTTTTAATTCGCCTAATTGATGCTTTGTCAGTTTTATTGCCACCCAACTGTCGCTGATCCAATTTTAAATTCTCCCAATTGTAGGACACCTAATTTTCAGCGCTTAAAATTGTCGCGCTACCAATTTTCGGACACCCACTCGTCGTCACCCAAATGTCTTTCACCCAGTTGTCGTGCTCCCACCAAGAATATGAACGAGTATGGTAGCTGGGACCTTAAAAAGAATCTGTTAAAGTACTTTTGTAATTAATATTTGCAATAATAATGGTGGAATTGATCCTACACCATAACCTTCTTAAGTAACAAAATTACTCATAAACCCTCTTCACTATCTAAAGAGTAATGGTAAAAGGTCTCTTAGCTCATTGTTATCGTTCTTCCTGATGTTTTATTGCCTTTTTAAGCTGAACCTGATAATAGTCTTCAATTTCTTAGTGTTTCTAAGCAGATAAGTCAAGAGATTATGCATTATGGCTTTACTTTCCGAGATTTTCCTACGTTTTTTCAGCCGTATAACCTGGAGAATTTATTAACTTTCATTTAAGAATAATATAGCGATTGCTCCTGTATAAAGCTATTTGAAAATGGATATTATATACGGATGCTATCAATTCTTCCTAGACAAATTTTCCCAATATAAACAAGAATTAAACCCAACAACTGTACATCCCTTGCATCCTTGACCAGTATAAGTCAAACAGGAACTATCTGTTAAAGTGGTAAATGTACAAACGTTAGGCCGTTAGGATTTTTTGATAACTTTCAAATCGCCTAATTAAAATCGGCGTAATATTCAAAACCAAAAACCATATTTCAATATTACATAAACACTTAACGATAAAGTAAAAACAAGTTTAAATAAAATACTGGTAGCTGAAATAATATTTTTTCTCAATTATACGAGGTGCTAGGCAAACTCGCCAGGAGGAGGCGGGGTTGTGTCCTGCCTGAAGGATCATGAAATTCCCGTTGTCGGTATTTCTTAACAAAGAGTGTTTACTGTATAGATAATCATTTAAATGACACCTTTAGGAAAAATAATTATCGTTGTAAGATTATCATTATTATTTCAAAACACTAGCTGAATCCGCCGAAGGAGCGTGTTGAAAATGCTTCAGGCTTGCGGTTGGTAAATATATTTTGAACCCCAGGTCTTATAACCTAACTCGAATTCAATGGACAGTAGCAGAAGTGAGATGAAACTCGAAGTGAAGGGCTCTAACATTGGTAATAGATCCTGGCACTAGTGAACAAATTTGAGGATTTTATGCCGCTTCAATCGCGCCTACACTACAGAGAAAAACAAATTTCCTACCCCCTTCCCCTTGAACTAAAGCCGCGGAACAAGGACGCCTGTACTTGAATCTAGTTCGACCGTCTACCGCCACGAGCGTCTCACGTTTTGGAGGGAAAATTCAGAAACCGCTACTAGAGGGCCAAAGGTTGGTGTGTTATCAAGAATATTCACTTTCGCCGAGTGAAGAATTTGGTTAGCTCAGTACTTCTGGTCTCATCTCACTTCTGACAGTAGCAATGAACCTCAACGGACCATTTCGATGCAAAATTCAGCCCTCCATCGTGCTTTTTTGAGCCTGCACTATAGCCTTTTTTATCATGAACTCTCAGAGATGGCAATGTATCAACCCCTTGTATGCCTCGATTCTGAGGGTTGCCTACCCCCTTTTTTCCGTCTAAAAGGTCTATAGGCCCTAAAAGAACATGATTTCTGCAAGACTATTTATTTACTAGGTTAGAATGAAATTCTATCATAAATCGGCGAGTTTTTCAAAAGGTGTTTTCACTGTCATTCAAGACAAAGCACAAGCCGTCTCGTGAATTATATTTTGGCGAGAATACAATAGGCCATTATCAAAAGGGGGCCGCAGTCTTGTCTGCTTAATATTGGGTTAGATGAGGCTTCAAAGTTAACAGTTCAACAAAGTCCTTTGTTTGAAGCCATATTTAATGTCTATGGATCCACATACTAAGAAAACAAGGTGGCCAAAAACCAGACTGTATTTTACATTCGACTTTTGAAAAGGGTCTGTTGGATCATACCAGAAGTAAGATGAGACTAGAAGTAAAGAGCTCGAGCATTGGTAGTAGATCCTGGCACTAGTGAAAAATTTGAGGATTTTATGCCGCTTCCATCGCGCCTACACTAGAGAGAAAAAAATTGGTTGAGTTCCAAAAAATTTCCTACCCCCTTCCCCTCAACCTAAAGCCTCGGAACACGGATGCGGGTGCTTGAATCTAGTTCGGCAGTCTACCGCCGCGAGAGTCTCACGTTTTGGAGGGAAAATTCAGAAACCGCTACCAGAGGGCCAACCGTTGGTGTGTTATCGAGAATATTCACTTTCGCCAAGTGAAGAATTTGGTTAGCTCAGTACTTCTAGTCTCATCTTACTTCTGATCATACATAGCTTTTGAAAAAACGAAGATGAGGTTTTTCAAATAATTCATGTTTTAAAATCACGTCTTTAAAACTGAAAATCTCAATATCTGTTCCTTCAGCGAAACGATTTTGTATACTTATCTTTTACATTTTCGTAGCTTTGTCTACAAATTCAGCTTTTTTAATTGACTTATGGTTTCCCATAGCATACCACAAAAACGTAGAGAAAAAAAACCCCGTGATCATAAAAACATTTCCGAAACCTTCTCGCATTAGTGAAACAAATAATTTCTTGTTCAAGTACAAATATTTCAAACGCTCGTAAAGAAAAATGAAGTATCTTTCGTATTCATAAATTTTCGATAGGCAATCAAGCGAACACTTTCTAAAAAGGTCAATGATTCTCCGGTAAACTACAATGAGGTTTTATCTAATGACTGTTTTCTATTTCATTTGCAAATTAACTCAGCTGTCAAAAGCCGGAGCGGATGTCATTTCCATATCATATATATAAGGAAAGTTTTATCTGATGAATTAATTGAGCAGTTTATTTAAATATCAAATAAATATACGACTGTCGGATTGTTTACTTAAGTATGTAAATTCATCAATGACTCTCCTAATATTAATCTTGTGCTGACTATGTGGAGGTTTTCATGAACCCTATTTCAAACTGCGTACGATCAAATTATACAAGACTTCTCTTCGAGAGAAGTGTACCACAAAGCGGAGTAATTGTATGATTCTTCCCAACATCAGAACATTTGGAGCAAGGTTACTAAACCGAATAACATACGTGATAAATAGTTCCCTCACCGTTACTCTATTAGCGCTTAACTGTTTGTCAAGGCGCCTCTTGTGGACTTTTGTCCCACGTCAAGACGAGGTTTGTGGGTTGATTGCTGAGGATTTATTACCAAACAGTTTTAGAAATCACCCCACGGTGCGATGCGCATCTGAAGTTTGATGAGCAGGAGAGCAAACCAAAAGGACAAGCCTGGGAAGAATCCGAAGAATCATGTTATATAACTAAAGCATAACGACGATACAGACATACAGTGTCATCGTTCTATTATCCCCCTGGTACGATCATGTTATGACTATTTTATTTTATCCTGTCGAGGACACTGCCACAAAATTGAAGCATTGAAGTACAGAATTATTTGGAATGTACCCACACCCAAGACTCGGGAGTAGGGTGTCGTTCCTATACCAACGAGTGCTTCACGGCATGACGTGTCGGACTCAGGCTAAGTTTTTGATTTGCCATCGATTTCATTCGATGTGTCATTTGTCGATAATTACTACTCTTCATACCATAAATAACATTTCCCCTTGGTGGAGAGATCACATGTCTGCATGTTAATATAAATCCTTTAAGACTTCTGCCTAATCGAAAGACTAACATGCAAGGTCGCCAAAGATAGTCTGACAGGCATGATTTATATAATCAAATTTTTATCTTAAACGGTCGTAAAAATTACCCGAAGGCTACAGAATGAATATATTTTGTTTTATCTACAAATAAAAAGATAAATAACATCATACGCTGGGCAAATACAAATATGAGCGTAAAACCAGTATTTTATGAGTACACGTACAACTGAGGATAATACAGAAAACTTCCTAAACCGCGAGAAAAATTCGAAGCCTGAAGGTCATGGGCGGACGACAAAAACATACACCAGCAACACCCAATTATCGTGAAAACATAATTAAAACATGTTTTGCATTTCCCCTCCAACGTGCAAAACGTTAAGTTCTATTTTATCAATGAAAATTCCACTAAGGGACAAAAATGGGTGGGTTTACGAGTCTGTTACGAGATTCATGATATACATCAAACAAAATTAAGTAATTATGAAATTTTATTGCCCCGAGCCAGTACAAAAAAGCATTGTAGCCTTTCAGTTTGCGCTATCACATGTTTGATCGACAGCTATTTCCTAGTATAAACACGGATACGTGAGATTGTTTCTAAAGATAACTAGATGGTATTTTAATTTTTTTTTAAAGAGTTAGGCCTAACAAACATTGGCAAAAAAATCAGAATATCCAAGTGGTACAAATAATTCATGATAAATATAGCTCGAAATTTATATAAGTGAAACATCATATATCCAAAATTATTGGATAATGCTGGAAGTATGCATGGAATCTTTAAAATTACTCTGGTCATGGGCTAAACACACAGATTTATCAATGAACATGAAGGAACAGATAACCTCAGTGTTCCATGCAGTGACATTGAAAATGATTCTCATCAACACGTATCCTTTTCGACGTAAAAAACGGGGTAGGCAACCATCAGTATCGAGACCTAAAAGGGGGTTGATACATTGTCGTCTCTGCGCACTCTCATGATACTAAAAGACTACAGCGCAGGCGCCAAAAAGCGAGATGGAAGGCGGTGTTTTACCAACGTTGTCTTCCCCTTTAGTTACATACAAATGATTTATTCCAAAAACAAAGTAATTTTCAACACTAGAACTCTAGCTCTTGCTACGATTCGAGATGAGAGACATCGAAAACAATTATGATACAATTACTTGCTTAACACTTATTTGGGAGATGGTATGGGGTGTTTTTTTTGAAAAATTGAGATTGGAAAAAGGAAGGAAAGGCAAGCGGGTGACCAAACCAAATCAGGACTGTTGAATAAGGAACAATCAAAGGACCCTTAAAGTACAGTAAAGATCAAGACGCAGTTAACGAGCAATTTCAACCGAAACCATAACTACACTCAAATTATGAAGGACCCTAACTTGAATTTCACATTATAAGTATTATCATAAGTTCATGAGATATGTTCCATAAGTTTCTCACTGGTTACTGAGTGCTTGTCATGAAGTGACGTAGGTCATAGATTCTCGAAAAGCGACGTTTGGTGAGGCGCTGTCAAAGGCTTAGTACAGACTAAATAGGATGATGGACAGCAAAACCGAGTGTAGTTAATTCTCGCTTGTCATACTTATGGATCACATCTTATTAACTTAGGTTATTATCGTAGCCTTGAGAAATGGTAATTTTGAATTTTAATTCTTAGAACTAAGAAAATTAGACCGCAAGAAAAAAAAACTACCGAAAAAAAGTTAACGCTTGGTCATACTTAACTCGTTTCTCGCCCCTCATTAGCTATGACTAAAACGTCAATGCTTGTCGTTGTGCATTTAAAAGTACTGTTAAAGGCTCTTACGCAACAACTTGGGTAAAATCGGACAATAAGTGGCAATTACCTACATAATGCTATCTTTCAATGTCAGAGATACTGGCGGCAAGAGGCGGATACACGATTGACCGAGAGAGCGTCAACCAATTCTAAGTTAAATATCTTTTCTATGAAACACGTGAAATGCGCATTGAGTAACGAATTTCTGGGAACAATAGGTTTTACATTATATAACTCGTAAGTAAGGCACGCCTTCAAAATGAAAACGTCAATAAAATTAACGGTTGTTTACGTGATCTTAAGACTACAGGAATATAAAAATAGTCGTTCTACAGAAATCAGAAATAGCTTTTATGAATATATTAAAGGCTTCAAACAGCAACCAAGTCATGAATTTTACAATTATTCCATCAATACTGAACCGGTGTATTACTACTCGCATTGATATTAACGAGAAATTGTATGAAATTCAGGCCGTAATGGACTTGCACTTAAGTGAATGAATTTTTCATACATGCATTTTTTCATATAATCAGTGAATAACATCAAAGATTTGTAAGATATGTTCCATAAGTTTGTCACTGGTTACTGAGAGCTTGTCACGAAGTGAATAAGGTGAAGCGTCATGGATTCTCGTAAAGCGACGCCAGGTGAGGCGCGGTCCAAAGCTTAGTAAAAACTAAATAGGAAGATGGACTGAAAAACCGAGTGTAGTCAATTCTCGCGTCGTTCTCTAACTAGTTCTTAGAAAGTCTCTGGCGTTAAGTGTCATAATTACGGAACATATCTTTTAATCTTATGATAACAATGAATATCCAACACCATAGGTATCGTTTGAATACATCGATTCACAACCACAGAATGAAAGTGGTATTGATTCTTAAGTCTATAATTGGCCTTACACTGTTATTAAGCAGGTTCGGCTTTTCGGCTAAGATCATGTGTTAAGCCCGTATTTTTTTAAAAGATCGCTTGATCTACACAATTTTCGTGGAAGAATTGTATAAATTCCTCACGAAATCAATAAGAGAACGTCATAATAATAGACATTGTCATTTCCGCAAAGTCTGTTAGTTCGACGTTGCACTTTCTGTTATAAATCGTTAGTATTTTCGACCAACGGGATTCGGATGGGCAACGGTCCGAAGCTCGCGTTCTAGGCAATGACTTTTCCACTCCCTATGGTTAGCAAAATTTACCATTGTGATAAAGGCTGCGTGACATCCATTCGAATTAATTATAAGGCGCGGTTCCTCGGAACATTTTTGGTCTAGAAATTATCAATTGCCCCGAGATCTAGTAGCAATTACTTAAGTTCATCTGTACAATACCAAACCTTTACTTTTGTAATATTTTCACCGATATATAGTTAACATCGTGACACAGAGACTGACTTTACGGATTGCTAACCCTTGTCATGATAATATGTTTTTCCAATATGTACCGAGACAAATTGGATTTCATAACTAGCCCTAAAATATTATATTAAGGTTGTGTAAAAGCTAGATCTTAAGTAGAATTTTCAGACAGACTTGGGCAAATTAAAAATTTTCAGTGCCTGTTAGATAATTAGAAAAATTCAATATTGTAGATATTCGCTGTTTCAGCCCCTGAACGCATTAAACAGTAAAACTGTTCATTCTTCTAAATGCCTATAAAGCAAAAGCCAAACTGCTTTATATAGGAAACTGAAATTTTGCTATTAGTCATTACTTTTAACAGAAGGATATAATAGATGGATGAAACTCTGTATCCTCTTAATACTTTAGTGATGTAACATGATTCTTCACAAGTTCCCCCTTTTTGTTTGCTTTCCTGCTCATCAAACTTCAGATGGGCATCGCATCGTGGGGTGAATTCTAAAACTGTTTGTAAATGCTGAGCAATCAACCCACAAACCTTGATTGTCTTGACGTGGGATAAAAATCCACAAGCGCATTGGAAAATAGTTGAGCTCTAGTAGAGTAATGATGAGGGAACTATTTATCGCGTATGTTATTCGGTTTAACCATGTCTAAATGTTCTAAAGTTGGGGAGAATCATGTTACAGTTACCCCGCTTTATGGTACACTTCTCTCGAAGAGAAGTATTACATATTTCTGACATTAATCAGTTTTGTTTTCGCACTATCCTGAAGCTAGGATTAAAGAGATATCATTTTGTGTAGCACGAGAGACCGAAGAGAAAAACTAATGCGTTTGTGAGAGGTTGTCAGAGGCAGACACAGTGGTAATTGAATCTATTTATAATTTTTTTCTTTTTTTACGTGATTAGAAAATGGATTCAACCCCTGCACTCATTTAAATTTTTCGAAATTATTCTTCAGGAAAATTAGCAGCCCTTCAAATAACTCAAACTTAAATCGCTAGATCTTGTAATCTTTCACCAGTATATCAATAAATTAAACATACCAAACTATTTCCATTCCTGGTTGAAACTTCGGAACTAAAACCATTCCACGAAACACAACGCACAAGTTCATGTCGGCCTTTTCCACTAGTTTCAACGCCTGAACCTTTTTCGTTGTAATCTCTAGCAAATCCAAGTACTTGATGGTTCCGGCGTAATCCACCAAGAAGAAACCACTGCACCGCGGATTGAAACGGTACCGACGATGTCATGATCGACACTCACTCAAAACATTCAAGAATTCAAAGACGCTCTTGAGTTTCGATGCAACGAGCAATAAACGCCACTAGAACAGTAGGTCAAGACTGCCAAGACCTCATCGACTAAATCGTGAAACTTATTCACACGATTATGTAACGGTTTAAAGACGACCCTGTAGCCAAGTCCGAAAAATACTTTACTGAGGTGTTTTCCTTTCTTCGTAGAAAAACGAAGAAAAAAGTACTTTTCTTTAAGAAAAATATTCAAGATAAAAACGACCACTTAGTTCCGCCGTCCGGTTTAGGTATTTTTTAAGTTTCTTAGTAGAAAAACAAACGAAAACAAAACAACACCCTTAGTTAACGATTAACCACAAGGTGGGGATAAAGGCGATGGCATCCAAAGTAAATGTTATTGCGCAAAAATTCTCCTACGTCTTCCCAAGATGCATTGGTTGCCAACGAAACTAAAATATTCGCGAGGTAAAATATAAAACGTCTAGCTGACCTTCAAAATTAATAATTCCGTCAACGACAAGTTCATTAATGATTTAACGAGAGAAAAAAAACATTTAGATCTGAAATATAAAAAAAAAACTAAGAAAGAAATCTTGGCATATCAATCATACTGATAACGAAAACATCTTTGACACTATCGCCGAGCTCAAGTTAGGTATTGACCTCGCCCGTTTTTTATTTTACAAGATTACGCTCAATGATTTTCACAAATATCATGGGGTATAACTGATTTTTATCAATCAACACCTGTACATTGGAATACGTCAAATATTTGGAAACACCTGATCTTATAACACTACCTAGAAACACCGTCCTAAACGCGTTAACTGAGAATTTTTAAAACTTGTAGATTTTTAGTAACAATTAGGGGCTTGTAATACACTAATAACACGCCAACCTACAATGTAATAGCAACACAAGTAAAATATTGAACCACCTCCTTTCGCGAAACTTGAAAGAAGACATAACATTTCAACTACAAGACCATCTGAGTCTTACATGAATTATTAACAATTTGAGCGATATAGAAAAATATTTCTAAAGTAATTTCATTTTTTTCTTTCTTTTCAAAAGAAAAACATTTGCTGCGAATAAAGCCACTGACCGGAACGTATGGTTTAAGTTATAATGAAACAACTTAAAGCTAAAATTGGTTTTTTCTTGAATACGAGGAAACTACTTAAGAATTTTACGCAACTACCGGCGAACAGCCATAACACGTGTGTATTCGCAGGGTCTTCGAGTTTGAATGAATTTGAAATAAAAAAACACTAAAAAATGATCGAAAATATGTTATAGGGGAAACATATTACGCCGTATCGCCTAGCGAACTGTTCTTTTTGGTAATGAAAGGCCACAAAACTCATCATCTTTATCCCATCTCGCTGGAATTCATTAGCCCACTTCCTCAAGAAGGTCTGGATAATTTACAATCTTTCCACCAAAGTACTGGTTCGTTTTACCCTCAGGGTTTTAATATTTAAAAAATTCAACGAGCCATGTTTCGCGTGACTTTGCACGAGTTTTGTGGTTGTTGTAATTTTGGGGTAATTTCATGTTTCTTTGAAATTGCCTGGATTTTCTTATTATCACAGTTTTTGTTATTATTGGGTTACTCAATTTATTTGTAGTGTGTCTTTATGAAGTATGATTTTTCAAGGTCTATGGAGCGTTTGCATTTAGTATTACTACGCCATTTTTCTACCCATAACCAGGAAATTATAGAGGTAGCAGAGTAATCTTTATCTCTGCGTTACGACTGTTCTAAGTAATGATGGAACTTTTGAGATGAGGTTTGTTTTTGGGTAAGCTGCCAATTAACGCTTGGGCCATGTTGACATTAATAAAGGATATAATTTAAGCTCCGCCCCTTCTATAAGTATCATGGCTGCATAACATTAATTCTGTGTTCCTCTGTAATTTTCTTCCTTGGCACATTTGATCACTAGCGTTGTCTGCAACGATTTTAACAAAGCATGCATATCTTTTGCAAAATATTAAATGAGACCTTTATGTTTAGATTCTTTAAGATTCTGAAAGTTCTATGAACTTATCAGTGACATCTAAGTTTATAAGATATGTTCCATAAGTTTTTCACTGGTCACTGAGATCTTGTCATGAAGTGACGTAGATGAAACGTCATATATTCTCGTAAAGCAAAGCCTGGTGATGCGCTGTCAAAGGCATACTACAGACTAAATATAATTATGGACTGCAAAACCTAGTGTAGTCGATTCTCGCGTTGTTCTCGAACTAGCTCTCAGTATTCAGTAAGCCTCTAACATTACAAAGTATAGGAAGTGTCATACTTATGGAATATATCTTATAAACTTATGCTAATACTAATTCACCTGTTTAATGTACACACGTAAAGTCCATTAACGATACGTAACCCCTAATTTTAAGGAGCAATTATTTCTCTTCATTGCACGCGTACGATAACGTGTCAGGGACCTTTTCTCGAATAAATAATCGACAATTACGAAATTGATATGGCCGGATTCACACGGTTTGCACCGACGAATTAAACGTTTAAATTACAACCTCACTACGGTTTGCTACGTAGATTAAAAACCACAACAAAAGACACCCATCATCTCGAAAGAGGCGCGAAGATAAATGAAATTCACGAAAATGGTGGTTTGACGCAAGAATTCCTCGGTCTGGCTAGCAACTTACAATGTGTGAGCAAGAAGCGATATCTGGTTTACTAGGGAGAAGGTATAAATTCGCCACAATTCTAGCTTTACCTCCAATCCAAACGTAGGTTCGGAGTTAATCCCCACCTCTAAATTACAGCCAGCATCTCATTGGTTCCTAAAAACTCACGTCAGCGTGACGCGAATGACGAAAATGACGTATTTTCCTACTGAAGAGAGGCGAAATAGCCCGGCCTCCTTTTACGTTCCCCCTTGTATTTCGAGAGGATGATTGTGACTATGGCGCACGAATACTTAGGCATCTTATATCTTCTCCCTAGTATACTAGATATCGCTTCTTGGTGAGAGTGAATTAAACGGGTCATGCATTATTTAAAGAACTATTATGTCATTACGCTGTTAGGTCAGCACCTAAGACACAAGAAAAGAGCCAGTGTGAGAAACTAGCAAAATTAGGTCACGGTCTTCTGACCAGAAACAATATGAACTTTCTCTCCTTTGGCGGAGGTCATGAACTCTTCGTCGAAGGCTTTATTTCTAAAGTGTGTGGAATAAAGAGCTTTCACCATTCTTGTCAAACATACTCAATGAGCTACTATACTTGTAGTACGAAACCAGTATTACAGTGAAAGTATAAGGTCCAGCGATTAAAATATGCAAATTACGAACTTGGTTTAAAAAATATGGTAATTTAAAACTTCGGCGTCAAATATTCCGCCGCTAAGTGATACGAGTATGTGATAAGATAATGGGGTGTAAGCAATTCCCGGTCACAAATATTTAACATGGAGAATATTAAATTAACCTTTTGTGGGTAATTTTACACGAGAGGCTCTGAGCGCCAAAATAGTTTAATCATAGAAATTGTTTTTTAATTTGATGTGTAACTTCATGATATACTATAACAGGGTTTGGACGAAATTTTAATATTGAAAATAACTGATTTTTCTAGCTTATCCCTAACCAAATTTTGCCAATATACTAGACCATTTTAAGGTGTTTACAAGAGCCCACTTCATCACTCTTAACCCAAATCCCTTACTTTTCCAGGTTTTCTATTTTATCCAGCTTCCATACAAACCCTGTATAAATCGGTAATTTTTACCGAATATATTTCACCGGTAAAATTGTTCGATAACATTGTTTCTATAACTTTTGCTATAGTCGTGGTGTCGAAAAGAGGTTGGTCTTAATTCCAGTCGAGCCAATCAGGAGCACGAAATATATTGACTTTAGAGATTTAGAAGACGTTATACTTAGTTTTCAGGCTAGGATGATCCGTACTATTTACACAAGGAGACCAGTCAACTTGGAAGACAAATTAGTCTGCACTTTTGTCCTGCAAGTAGCTTAAGTCTCCTTGTGTAAATGGTATAAATCCTCCTAGCCTGAAAACTATGTTGAGCAAAAGGGCTCTATAGGTAGGCTCTTTTAACTGTATTATATCGGTTTTATAGAATATATTATTCATTCATGAAAATAATGAACTATTTGTAGGCCATGAAATTTGTAAACGAAAAAAATCAGGTAACATAACATTATACCTTAAAAGAATGGCATTTTTCTAAATATAAAAGGAAAATCATTAAAAAAAATTAATTGATTTCTATTTTAAACATAATTAGCGTTTAGTTAGTCTTAAAAACGAGCACTACTGCGCCGTAATTGGGTTAGTGGCGTCTGCTAATTGGAACATCTTACGCGCGTGATCGAGTGCGCTATGCCCTACCTTACCCTTCACTTTCAGCTTGTGAGAATACAACCAATCCCTTCAGGGGTAAGTGGTTCCAATTAGCAGACGCCACTAAGACAATAGTGGATAGCGCAGTAGTCCTCGTTTTTGAGACTAATTAAATGGTAATCAATTTGTAATAAGGGATGATTTATTGTTTTATAATATTTTCCTTTAATATTAGAAAAAAGGCATAATGTTGTGTTAGCCCGACTTTTCCTTTAAACAGCGTGGTTTAGCGCTATTAAACTTACAGAACTAGCATGAATCTATATAACTAGTCAAAACTCTACTACCCAACGATTTGTATTTGGCATGACAATTTAAGAGTAAACTTTAGCTTATGAAGATCATTTCTAAAAGTAAAAAAAAATCGAAGCATGTATGACGTTTATACGATTCACTCATAAGTCCCTGGTTGAAGGTGGAAACAGAAGAAATAAGATGTTAACCTAAGAATTGATTCTATGGTTTATTTAGTTAGTTTAAAATTTTAAATGCATCATAAACTAGGTTAACTATTCGGCACTAAGTTTGCTTGAATGGATATGGATTCAGTCGTCAATAGAGCAGGTGCTTCAACGGCGCTGTGCATATTCCTCGGTTTTAAAATATTAAACAAGTACAACTAGTTGTCTCTTATTTCAAATTTTTAAAACCATTAATAAAACCAAGCAGAAGTAAATAAAACTTCTCTTCGAGAGAAGTGTCCCACAAAGCGGGGTAATTGTAACAGGATCTGAATCATGTTACATAACTAAAGTGTTAAGATGATACAGTGTTTCATCCTCCTTCTATTATCCCCTTCTGATAAAACTTACCTAATCATTTCCGTTAATTTTATATGATTTTCAAAGTTTTAAAAAGTTACCACGCTAAGCCTAACTCTAGACTTTTTTTCATAAAAATCGTGTCTACAACGAGTAAACAATTTAATCTGTCACCTGGAGTGATTTGAAACTTTGAAAATAAAAAATGCATGAAAGTAATTAAGAGAAAGTATCTGGTAAATTTTAATTATGATGTTGATGTTTTTATCAATATTAAAATCAATTAAAAATGGTAGTCTGAAAATTTCATTCTCCCTATAGTATAGGGGGAAAGAAAATCGGGGGATAATAATATCGAGGATTGTGGGCCAGTGTAATGCTGTCATTTCCGGTATGTGGGGCTTCCTGAAAGAATACGGTTAACTCTCTTATATACGGTTAGAGAGAGAAAAAGTTCAAGTTGAAACATCGATTTCAGAGACAAGTAATTTTACATTTGTTCAACCGCGCCCTAATGCATTTTTAATATTAAGTCGGGAAAGCAGTTTTATCGGAACTACACCATAAAATAACCCCAGGACATAGAGCAGAGTTTAAAAATTGGTTTTCAGTAGTGGTGGGGTTAACCACTTGCCATGAATGATTGTCACGAACATAGCCAAGCAAGTGGAAGTGGCTCTTAAAGTGGGGTTTAAAAGTGGGGTTTAAAAATATTTTTGAGTACTTGATACAAGAAGTCGCATGAATGAAGGTGGATTCACGTGAAAGTCAGATAATTCTTGCAAATGTTATTTGAGTGGTTTGTTTGTTTCAATATTTGTTCTTTGTAAACCGAATAAACGGCATGGTTAATATCAGGAACACTAGAGGAAGGGTTTAAGAAGTGGTTTTGATGAGATCCTCAAGGTTGGGTCCGAGAACCACTAGTAATCAAGCCTGTTAAAGAGATCATATTCTAGACTCTTAATTTTTACCTTTATGCTTAACCTTTAATTTAGAATTGTAATATTAAATTTTAGAGTTGCAAAATAGGGTTCCTTCTCAAAACATATTATCAGGCAGATATTACATACAGGACTATTTAGTGCTCAGTGTCCACATAGACAGGAAACTCATTCCGGCTTCCATACTCTCTTAAAACAGTCGGGCAACGACGGCTAGCTTTTGACGCGATTTAAATTCATTACTTTCGGTATAATTTCATGACCTTCTTGAGCGGATAAATTTTAAGCGAAATCATGTTGTTCAAAGTTATTTCAATGGACCATTTTCAAAAGTAAATTACCATCTGGTATTTGACAACTTTGAGGTGGATCCAAAGACGTTAATTCAGGCTTCCAAACAAAAGTAATTTAGTGGAATGGTAACTTTGAAGCCTTAACTAACAGCATTAGATCAAAATACAGGATATTACGTTTTAAAGAAGGAGACGGTACTTTGGCCCCATTTTTGAAAAGGTCTATTAAAGGGACTGTTTGGACCGTGGGACAAACGAAGGTCTTCCTCAAACAGCTTAGCATAGCGGGTTGGTAAAAAAGTAGAGGGGATTAATTGGACAGCCACTTTAAACAGTCAGGAAAATAGCACACTTCTTGTGGTCCAAAACCAGTTTATTATTTTCATGGACCAGTTTTAAATTCAAGAAGTGGTGGTTTCTGGTCCTCGAGACCAGTTTTAAATTCAAGAAGTGGTGGTTTCTGGTCCTCGAGACCAGTTTATTAATTGAAAATCTATAGGAAAACTAAGGGCGATCAGGTTATTATTTTGGACGCTAGGAATCACTGGTCCAAATATTCTTATTTCACACACTGCTATCAAGAAACGATATCTAGTTTACTAGGGAGAATGTATAAGATGCCTAAGTATTCATCCGCCAGTCCTCAATGTAAAAGAAGGCCGGGCGTTTTCTCCTCCGCCACTCCTCAGTCGGAAAATACGTAATTTTCGTCATTCGCGTCGCGCTTCCGTGAGTTTTCAAGAACCAATGAGATGCTGGTTGTAATTTAGAGGTGAGGATTAACTCCGGACCTACGTTTGGACTGGAGATAAAGCTAGAAATTGGCGAATTTATACCTTCTCCCTAGTAAACTAGATATCGTTTCTTGCTGCTATTAAACATTTTCTGAACTGAGAAGTACATTTATAACTACCGATTCCAAAAGAGACTTGACCATTCTCTAAAGTGCTTTTGACACTATTAATTCTTATTACGCTGTGAGATACTATGCATAAGATTGTTAACTTATGATCTAACCTATAACCACACGCTTTATCAAGTGAAATATCTTCAAACTCTATATACGGTTTCGAAATAATAAGGCGTACTTAATTATATACGAGCTAAATGGCAAACGTTGGTACAAGATATACCCTGCAACTACTCTACAGTATACTACTACACAAAATCTCCCAAGGTCGAAATTACGTCCTAGTACAACGTAAAAAGGTCATTTAAAATAAAATAAATACGCAAACGTGATTCAACTACAGAGACAAATTTTAACGGCTCGTTAAATGATTTTTTTTATATGAAAAATTGTATATTTTTGAAAAAGAGATTTTTTTTAGAAAAGCCGCAAGTTTCGTTCCAGACTTACAGAAATCAAGAAAGGGAGCCCGTGAAAGCGGAAAATTTATGGGTTTAACTCAGTTTTAAACAAAAATTCATAAAAACTTGTTTCTTTGCATTAAAATGGTCTGCAAATCACAGCAGCAACTTTCACTACTAATAATAAATTTTTAATTTTCAAGGGTACTGTAATGGTTATGTAGGCCGTAACAATTCTATTCTAGAATGCCGGTAATCCCTTCTAGATAAGAACCCACACCCTCCCGTAATGTTAAAATAAAGAAAAACAGAAGAAAAAATTAATTTTTCCATAATTTTCTTATAGAATATGAATGGTATTTTTGGTGGTCCTGCACATCGAATAACTATTTTCAATTAACAAGTATAACTATTCAAGGTGTGCCTTTTCCAAGTTTGATCAGAAACAAATTAATTCTGAGCATGTTATTTTAACTAATTTGTAAATTATAGCAAAAACGGTTTTCGCTGATCCAAGTCAGTTCAAAAAGTTCGCACGTTCAAAGCTCTTTTCTCCAATTTAAGTGCTGGTTGAAATCTAGAAGGGCCTAGGTTTGTGCGTACTAACAAGTTACGTTGGTAAATTTCATTTCGCATAGGAATTTAGTGTGCTTTGTAGTAAACCTTTTATAATATCAACAACGCCTTCACATTGCACCTTACGAGAAAATACTTATAATAGGCAATTAAGTTCTACCTAAATCCCGTTATCTAAGGAAATCTTTTTATGTTTATGAATATGTTTTGCTTGAATAAGAAATATCAGCTAGTTCTTAATACATTTATCAGTAAATCGGTTGTAAAGATTCCCGTACATCGTATAAAATGAGCAAAATATAAGAAATATACTTTTTCTGAACACCATTTTCCAAGATGGACGATGATTTAAACCAAACACCTTATAATTTCCTTGTATGTTCGTTTACTTTTCTGGCGGCCATTTTTAAAATTGGAGAGTTATACAAACCAAAAACCATACAGTTATTCTAAAGGATGTAAGTAATCCAGTAAATGTTCAGACAAATCACTTGAACCGAAAAGAAATTTTTTGCTGTCATTTACCATCATGGCCGAGGATTGTAAAAATAATTCTTAGTAAATAACTATTATTTACGAGTAACAGAACTGCAAAATTTCAGCTTCCTATGTTAATTGGTTTTTTGCTGGGCTGATGAACCAGTTAGTAAAGACATTTATCTACGCATATATAGATTATACCGAAGTTACTCAACGATCTAAAATGAAGTAGTTTCGTGTTCATTCTGGATGCAACATGGAGAATTGAGTCTGTGGTAAAATCGATGTACACTATCCCCATACATGTAACCAGATTCTGCGAAACTAGTCTATTCTCATATCCGCCTATATTATTAATAAAGGTGGCTATGCTATAGGGACTTGGCAATTCGGGCTTAACTCCGCCCCCAGCGCCATTATGGTATGTTTTTTTTACAGAATGAAAGCTATATAAGACCCTCCTCCTGGTATGTTTTTTAGCACTAGTGAAAGGTAGCGTGACGTTGCTTGACGTAGTACTGCCAAGTCCCTATTCCTCAAAAAGTATAACTTTAGCACTTCACTTTAATATACTTTTTTGTAATGTAACCGGTGTTAATGAAATTTGGAAGGAAAATACAGCCAAACCTACATGACGTCACGGGCGTTGCGTAGTCTGAATTCTTTTTTAAGGAATTCTCTTGTTAAAAAACAATGGTATGGCAAAACACAGTTCATAAACGTGATTGAAATATAATGAGCCCCAAGTAAAAGTTTTTAGGCGACGTGTTTTCCATTATATTTAGAAACCAAGCTCTATCCGTTGGTCTTTAGTCCCGCCCTCGCAATTTTGGCGCATTACGTTTCCCGCAGAAAAATGTTTGCACGTGACAAAATTAAAATTCTAGACGATGAAAGGCAGTAGTTATGTTTTAATTGAAGCGGCCTGAGACGGATATATATTTAACAGCCATAAATATTTCTAAATGAGACACGTCACATGCTTTCATTAAATTTCATTTGTACGGTTTATAATCAGGACTTTACGAATACGAAAATTAAAAATGTTTACTGGCACTATTATTAAATTTCAATTGGCGCACGATAAAAATCAACCTTTGAACCGCACTTATTGGTAGGATCCGTCACATGTTCAAATCATCAACAGAAACGTATTTCAAATACCCCGCCTTATTACACCTAGCCAAGGCTTACGATATAAGCATATTAATAGAAAAGCGCTATGTAAAATAATCTCACCGTTTTGCAGTCTCAGTTGTAATATTATTTTCACAATTAAATCCAAATTGACAGCGATTCTTCTGTAAATATGACACAACTGAAACGCGACACTAAACAAGTGATTTAAGTTCCGAATGAAAACTAAAGCCGGCGAAGCGTTAAAAGACAAAATGCACTCCACAATTTGAATTAAAAACGTTGCCAATACTTCGCGGCGTAAAAGAAGGTGAAAACTAAAACCTGTTCAAAACGCCACCTTTAGTCTTAGCCGTGAACCAACGAATCGTTAAAAGCAAAAAAAACGGATGTTTTTTAACCTCCGGGTCAATCAATCTTTGCTCTAAAAGGAAACGCAGGCTTATTAATTATATCTTTCGAGACCGTTGCGTAAGAAGAGCAAAGTCTGATTGTCGTTATTCAAGTCTTTCCCGCTCATTTTGTAACGTTGAAAAGTGCGTTTTGCAGCTCTTTATTCCTGGATATTAAATCATTTCTTCGATCTAACAAAGATTCTTGATGTTTCAAAACTTTCCTGTCACGAAATAAAAATAAAAATTAAATATACTTTTATTGTAATAATTTCATTGAATATTTAAGGCAAGGGGTTGGACAATTGGCCGAACTTGTATTTTTCAATTTTTCGACCCCGAGCAAAGAAGCACAGTTGCTCCAAAATACAACCCAGGGCTTGCTTTTAGAAAATGTAACTTTCAAACTATCCTAAGCCTATTTTCCTTGGGAAGCCCTATGTCTAGGCGTTCATGTATAACGAGATGTTTAGAAATCTTAACTTACTACTATAGAATAGACAACAATAACTATACATAGTTTTGAGACTAGGAGTATTGATACCATTTACAACAAGAGGCCAGGCTAATTGCTGCTGAACTTTGTGCGCCAAGTAGCCTATCCTCCTGTTGTAAATGGTATTAATCCTCCTAGTCTGAAAACTATGTATTGAAGGGCCAGAGAGACGTTTTCCCTCATTGCCAACTCTATTTTGAAACAGTTCCAAAATGTCTCTTTCTGATTACGTTAACATGTTACTGGCAAAATCATCTATAAGTTATGGTACTCCTGGCAACACTAATCGCTGGTCAACTTCAGAAAACGGTCTCTTGACACTTAGGAAGAGGTTGGGCAATTACATTTGTTAGATCACTTTTCATTTGCAAAACCCAAACCTAAATTCTGTATTTTCGAAAGGCCAACCAAGAAAAAAGTGTTCGATGTCTCGCCTATGAGGCGGAAAGTTCCGGTGATCAATAAACATACATACCGTGCTTTTAACAGAGCAAAACTTGTCATTTTCCATAATTTTTCATCCGTAAATTTTGACGAATACTTTCTCCAATATTCGACCATCTTTTCGTTATCTACTTCGGGGAAAGCAAATTTCTCCGTTTTGTCATCAGTTTTTTTCCTAGATTATAAGTCAACTTCATGTTAATTAAATTAGTATATTTCCTCACCAAAATCTGGATTTCTGTGGGTTTTAAACCTTACTTGAGGGTTTCCTTCAATTTAAGATATTCTTTCAATGCTTTGGCAACGTCGATTTGTTTGGCACCATTATCATTTGACCGGTGTTTAGAGAAAACGTTTTGAAGTAAAACTAAGTCGTTGTCATTTTCAATATTGATGGCCTAAGGAAAAGGTCTTTAAATGGCTAAATGGTACAAAGGATTATCAGGTAAGTACACCTTACCCGAAAGACTGAATCAACACTTGGGACTGCGCGGTTGAGTAAATCCAATGGGTTGACGACATCGTGCAAATTATCTTCTAACAAAAAACCCTAAAAGGATTAATTGTTTAAAGCGTACATTGAGAAAACCATTACCCCACCTCTACCCCTTTGGTCTTTGAAGATTCCGTAACCCCGGCACAAATCACCGATTAGATTCAATTTGTATTTACTAAATTTTCTAATTATGGCTGTACATGCTCTCCTAAATTTTCATTTGTTAGAGCATGGCCAACTGTGATTCTATTTCAATTGCCAAAGTTTCAATTTCAAGGTCGACCATAGTTAGGTCAATTCGACCATGGAGTCTGTATTTTACGAGGAGCGATAAACACCATTTCCCGCGTTTCGATCAGTTCGAGCGACTGGCCCAATGTCGTGGGACCATAAAATTTCAAACTGGGGATGCTATACGGTACTTACGAGGTTACCGCCCCCTTTTAGAGAGTTGTTCTGTCAATGGACGTTTTCGATGTAAAAAAAGGGCTAGGCAACCCCCAGTATCGGGACATACAAAGGGGTTGATTTTGATCCCTAGCCGTCTCTGCGCACTCTCATCATCCCCCAACCCACAGCGCAGGTGCTAAAAAGCGGGATGGAAGGCAAAGTTTTACCCCGTAACTTTCTCTCTTAGTTTCATCGAAGTGGTCTATGCTACGAAGCGCGACCACCTACAGGGAATGTTATCCACTAACACAAGACACATGTGGCTTACCAACATGTTATGGAAGCGCCCACAGAATTACCTCTTAAAAATATTGTATAGGACAGAGTTTTTTTCTAAAATGACCTTGAATTACACCTCAGACTGTAATCGGTTTGCAGGTTTTTAAAACTACCTCGTTTACCACTTTAAGAATTAAGATAGAGACGTTGATTTCGACATATTCTGACTCGACAAGTTAAGTGAGGTTTGAAAACAGAACATATGTAACTCCCCCAATATGTACTGTATTTAATGACGTGTAACGAACCATTTCTTCTGATATCATTTTAAAGATTTCTTCCATCGCAATGAGTTCGCTAGAGGACGAGGAGGACAAGGATTCCAAAACGGCTTTCTCTTCCACATTTCCATGTATCTTCTCTTTATAAATTGGGCCAGTGTTGTTTAGAAAGTCCCTAGTAAAATCCATTCTTGCAATTCCGCAATGAGCAAAAACATTCAGAGACGCAAAAATAATCATAAATTGCTTACAAATGGGGTCGATTCCAATCAACACCCAGTATCTTCTCCGCTATGTACTTATCAATATCTAGGACCTTTTCCAGCATAAACTTGGCCTCTTCCTCTTTAGTTATCCACACGTCTCTGAACTTGGTAGAATCTGTTGATTGGATATGCCACAATTGCTTCTCCAAGCCTCGTATTTGTTGGTCAACTTCCTTGATTTCGTTTTCGTATTTGCGTTTCATCTTTTCATCGTCTAATCGGGACTTTTCCAATTCCCTTTTCAGGGCTACCATATTATCGTGTAGTTTAGTTTTTATGCGTTTTTGTTCTACACGAATATTTTTGTTCTCTTCTTCTTGTTTCGATAGAACTTTGAAACTGTAGTCCAGTTTTTCGCGGTTCAATAAGTGAACGCCATTTACTCGACAGAGTTCTTGTTGCAAGGTCTAAAATTTAACGTTTGTTAAGTTTATGGACAATCGCTTTTAATAGCGTCATTAGATATCTTCCATAAATATGACAATAATTATTAAATCAAGAGACTTACATGCAAATCTTGATCAAGTTTAAGTCTCATTTGGCGAAAGTCCACAAAATTATTCCTTTCCAATTTCTGAACTTCTTCCTGATAATTTAGCATTAACCGTTCTCTTTCCATGGCAGCAATGATTTCATCCTTTTTCGTTCTCAACACTTCCTTCTTCCATTTGTCTTCCTTTACTTGCACGAGTTTCGAGTATTCTTCATCCAAAATGGTTTGAAGTTTGTCCAACTCTTCGAAACTGGCTCCGCTCAAGAAAACCAATAAATTGTCCACTCTATTTGATATAACTTTGGTGTCTTCTTCCTCCTTTTTAATTTCTTGGACATAGTCGGACTCCTTTTTTCTTAATTCCTGGATTTATGGTTAATTTAAATTGAAACCAAGCAACTCAACGCGGACGGTTCAAACATGTCTTTGGTAATATGTGAACACACTTGCGATATGAACTTGATTGTGGTATTTTTATCGCTAAGCAATTTCTCGCAATCCTTTTTCAGCCCCAAAATTTCCTATGCAAAATTCATGTGTCATTATGAAGTGCATTTAAAGTTCCAATGTTCTATCTTTATCTTACATTATAAATGGTCAAACAGTATGTTTCGTTTTTGGCAGAGAGACATTTTTCAATTATCTATAGAGGAAAATAAATCCATGTAGTTTTAACGAAAGTACTTAGTCGTCGCCATTCGTCAACATAGTTTTACCGTGCACTGCCAGTAATGAATTAGCCATGCTATGTCAACTATCGTAAGTGACAGTCAAACTAAGTAGACGTAAGAAGTGACACGGTTATCTGTCTTTAGCATTAGTGTATAAGATATGTTCCAAAAGTATGACACTACCTATACTTCGCAACGCTGGAGACTTACTGAGAGCTAGTTCGGGAACGACGCGAGAATAGACATCAGTCGGTTTTGCAGTCCATCTTCCTATTAAGTCTGTACTAAGCCTTTGACAACGCCTCGTCAGGCGTCGCTTTACGAGAATATACGACGTTTCATCTACGTCACTTCATGACAAGCTCTCAGTAACTAGTGACACACTTATGGAGCATATCTTATGAACTTATGCGATTAGATATAGAAAATTCGTACTTTTTGAAACCTTTCCTCGGCTTCTATTGCTTGTATTTCCAAAAGTTCAAGCCTTCAATTGTTAGAAAATATCTCAAATTGTAGTAATGTTTTAACTATTGGGCTAATTTACTTCTAATACGAAATCAATTTAACCTGGAACTAGTATTTTGACATTCTTGTGTTTTTCTGTTGTTTTCCCTATCAGCCGCTGCTTTTCTAACATTCTTCACAAAAACTGACCCGTCCTCATAAAGTTTACTTAAAGTCTACAAACATTGGCGACATGTGAATTAAATGAAATTGATATGAAATTATTGTACCTTTTCGGTATTATTTGTGGCTTCTTCGACGATTTCGTTATCTATTTCATTGTCCATGATTATTAGCTTGCAAAATTCCGTCGAAATTTCAAACAAAAACATATATGGCTTCGTTGCCATGGAGATGGAGTGAAAACAAATGGGGCTTCCACGAACTTCATAGAAGAACTCTCGCTCATTTAGTGTATGTACTGACTTTAAAGTACGCAACAAAGTGATTTGATTCATTATAATCAATTTATTGCTCATCCTAATTTTATTATTATGGCTAGCTCTCCTGTCTATCAGTAGGTATTTCTCAGCTATAACAAACTTTCTTAGACTGCAATCTGGCAAAAATAAAAATCTCTCTGCGCAGTTCTTGAGTGAAAAAGCTACTTGTTTCTAACACGATTAAAATATTTTATCAGGTGATGCTTTATTATGAACATAAGTTCATAAGATATGTTCCATAAGTTTGTCACTGGCTACTGAGAGCTTGTCACGAAGTGACGTAGGTGGAACGTCATATATTCTCGTAAAGCGACGCCTGGTGAGGCGCTGTAAAAGGCTTAGTACAGACTAAATAGGAAGATGGACTGAAAAACCGAGTGTAGTCAATTCTCGCGTCGTACTCGAGCTAGCTCTCAGTAAGTCTTTAGTATTACGAAGTATAAGTAGTGTCATACTTTTGGAACATATCTGAATGATCAGGTTTACTATACCTTCGTCAATGTATAAGGATGGTTTTTGGTTAGATATAGATATAACGTTTTTGGTAGTGTGGTTACGGACAAATAATTATAATAAAATGACCATCTTTAAAGTAGCTGCCAATTTATTTTCACTGAGAAGAATTAAGTTAAATATTTATTTTTATAATTTTTAAGACTGTACCTTGATTTGTGGTGTTTTATTAGGATACGTCAGCGTGATCAAAACCAAGCCTTTATTTATGTTCCAGCTGACTCAAAGCTAATAAACACGAAAATAAAATTGATTAAGAAAAAGAAGACGCTGTTTCGGATCATCTCCTTTTAATAAATCTAAAAGCAAAGTGATACATCAATCCGAGAAACTTTATTTGAAAACAAGGTTAGGGAACACATGCATATTGTTAATAAAATAAAATGATAGCACTGTAAATGTGACGATTACTAAATTGGAAAACAGACATAGCCTCTTTTTTTGTGACATTACATTACATTACAGTAAATCAAAATGAAACTAAATGACAGGATTCAAATTAACTTTAACAGCCTCGTAAAGATAAGGTGTTTCTTTCACTCTGATGTAATAGCATCCGTGATAATCACCCAAATCTTCCAATTTGGTCAAAATAATGGAACACTGTTTGTTGGTAAATTGAGTTTCATGATCAACAGCGTCATTGTTGTGAAAACCAAACTCATTCTTCAGGTGATCAATTGGTTCTTTGAACATTACACTTAATTCCAGCCCCGATGCTTCAGAATCAGGGCCGTAAATAGCTCCGTTAGCTGGACGAAGCGTTGTACCTTCATTTTTTTTAAATTTGACAAAACTTAAGTGAAGCTTTGAACTAAAACTATCATTCGATAAAAGTTCGGGTTCTTTCTTAATTTCCACGGAAGTTAGGGTTGGACATACGGTGTTCAATTCGCACTCGGAAGGCCAAGTACTCATTGCAATTCCTCGGTTGAAGTTACAACCAAGAGGTTCTGAATGAGAAAAACTAGACTGGGTCGCGTGTCTGGGTTCATCAGGATCTGATTGAGTATGAATTTCGACTTCTTTGGACTGGTCAACTTCATTACGAGAAACATCGTTCATATTTGGCACGCTTCGTTCTGCCTGCGAACTTCCTCGATTGTCGTCTGGTTTGAGTTTTAATGGGAACACAAAGTCTGTAACATCAGTTGATCTATTTTCAGACTGAACTTCGTTAGAATCTGATAGTTTCGATCCCATGTTTGCCTGATTTGGTTTTTTCGCATTCGCTTTCGTAGAAATGCGTTCTATCTTGCTACTTCGACAAATATTTTCGTGGGAAATTAATGCCTCGCGACGATTGAAAACATTTCCACAAAATCGACATTTCCCGAACTTCGTTTGCTCGTATTTGTTTTTCCGTTTTGACGCGATAGATTTCTTAGTTTTTCGTCCGATTCCAGATTTTGAAGGATGGAGTCTTGCAATGTGAGCTCTTAAACCCTGCTTTAATTTGGCTGCGAAATCACAAAAAGAACACTTGAACGGACGCTCATCACTGTGAGCCGCGACATGATTCTTTAAATCACCCCGCCTTCGGGTACGATATTGACAAATGTGGCACTGGAACGGACGCTCGTCACTGTGAGTCTTAGCATGTTTCTTTAAATCACCTCGCCTTCGGGTACGATATTGACAAATGTGGCACTGGAACGGACGCTCGTCACTGTGAGTCAAAACATGATCCTTTAAAGCATCCCGCCTTCGGGCACGATATTGACAAATGTGGCACTGGAACGAACGCTCGTCACTGTGGGTCTCAACATGTTTCTTTAAATCAACCTGCCTTCGGGTACGATATTGACAAATGTAGCACTGGAACTGACGCTTGTCACTGTGAGTCGTGACATGTCTCTTTAAAAAATCCCGCCTTCGGGCACGGTAATCGCAAATATGGCATTTGAAAGGACGCTCATCAGTGTGAGTCGCTGCGTGTATCTTCAATTTGTGGCGAGTTCGGGCACCGTATTCGCAAATGTCGCATTTGAAAGGACGCTCATCAGTGTGAGTCATTAAATGTAACTTTAATTGCCAGTTTGCTCGCGTACAATAATCGCAAATATCGCATTTGAATGGACGCTTATTACTGTGAATCAAGACGTGTTTCTTTAAATTACGCCGAAATTGGGTACGATAATCACAAATATCACATTTCAATGAAAGCTCGTCACTGTGAAGTAATTTAGGATTCTTAAAGTGTGAGCTTCTTCCCTTGTGGACACTGCACTGTTTGCGCTTAAAATTCATCTCCCCTAATGAATCAATAAGTCATACTTTTATCGCAAAGCTTTTGGAATCTCAGATGTTGAATTTATGATTAAAAGCAAGTCTCGGCGGCTGTAGTTTAGTTTAAAAAAATACCGCTAGATGCTCCCATATCCGAGGTTTAATTAATTAATTTAACTGGCACGCTGGGCTTAGCAAATGCTATTTTTAGCTTTTCCCTTGTGGACAAATTCCGATTGGTTACTGCGTTTGGCAAGGCAAAATCAGTGTGTAGAAGATTACTCAGTATGGGAGCGCAAAGGGTGCCAATTTTCACTTTAAATGTTTAAACAGTAAGGCGCATGATTTTATGGTCAGACATGTTTTGCGTAGAAATTAACCCATGTCACACTAATATTATGGTGTTGTGCTTTGTGTTTTTTCACATGCTAATTCAAATGGCTGTTTGTCGAAATCTCGATTGAGTTGTAAATTTCACGTTAGTGTTTCTTTGTCGCTGAATTATGTATTGAATTTTGGATACTGAAGCGAGATTGCTATAAATGTCTAACGAAAAGGCTCCTATTTACGTTAGGTGACTGAGGTGAGATGGCTTTTCAAACCAAATTGAGGAAATCACTGTAATCACAAAACATTCACATAATTTGAGCTGTCTTTCCAGATCACCCTAGGCTTTGCAAAAAGAGGGATTGGAATACTCAGATTAATTCAGTTTAATCATAACTTATGGTTTAACTTAAAGCAAAACGAGCTTATTCAGTGGATCCCCTACAAGTTGACTTTCCTCCAGAACTCCGGTTTTAGCTTGGCGAAGGCTAGGTGGTGGAAGTGCACGTATAAATCCCACCCACAAATGCCTCCAGCCTGCTGCCTTCGCCAAGGCAAAACTGGAGTTCGTAAGGAAAGTCACCTTGTAGGGGATCCACTGGACCCGCGGTAGCTTTAAGATGAGTGGCTAAATGTGCGCCTGGTTTTGTTATTATCAAGTAAATCAACTGAATGAATTTCCACCTTTTCCAAAACTGTACGTTTTTACTCCAAAATATTGCCGCTACCTTTTCTAAATAATTGCTAATTAGATTGCCACCTTTTCCAAAATATTGTTATTGTAATTTCTTTCTATCCTAAAAAGAGGCGCACTTTTAGCCACAGAGTAATGTCAGTTCTACGTATGCAAACGTCATACCCTTCTATCTCTTAGCTCAGTGTCATCCCCCCTACCAGGCGCGTACAGTATCCCTTCTTACAAAAGCGCGCCTAGAGGGAGAGATACACAGTCTACTCCCCTCTCTACCGACCAGAGAGAATTTAGAAGGGGGTGGAAGGCCCCCCTTTGACTCTATTAAACGTGATGACGCCCAAACAAGATGTCGCGTTGAGCTTTTTGGGGTAGGCAAGTTTCCGGTCACGTGTTCTAAAATCTATCTATTACCTAAGACAGGGGCGTGCCAACATGAGCCAAAATTTTCCACTGGAGCGGGGGCAAAATGGCTGCCTAATGTTAAAGTTCCATAGAGTTGAAAATTTGAACGGGGGCCTTTGCCCCCGCTGCCCCCGTAGTTGGCACGCCCTTGACCTAAGACCATTAACAATGGGTTGTTAATGGTCTTAGCTATTACAAACGCATCATACCGGAAATCGACCTGCCTAGATAACGTTTAGCAGACGACGTTGCGCTACATTCCAAATCACCCCTTCCACTCCCCTTCTAAATTCTCTCTGTACCGACACTACTCAATCAATGAGATAGATAGAGTTCCAATTCAAATCGGCTTACCGCGATACACATTGTTTTTATCAAGCAAGTTTATCAAAACATGACAGCGCCACCTGTGAGGCTCTAGCGGAACTAATTACAACTTTTACTCGCTTATTTTCAATCAGAAACATCGTAATGATTTTTATTTCATCTATTTATTAGATTAAAAAGGACTAGAGTTTTTATTATTTAACTTGCTTATTTTATTTAACACGTTTAAAAAACTATTTTGACAGCAGACGGTAATAAAAAAGTTCTTCAAGTGATTAATAGGTGGCGCCACCCGTATTTGATAAAGATTCATGCTCGACAAAAAGTGTATCGCGAATCGTCGATCTCGAGATCCCACGTTGTGACTCTAGGTTTATATATATATTCTATCTCATTGTACTCAATAGAGTAATGGCAGTTCTACGTATGCAAACGCCATACCCTTCTATCTCTTAGCTCAGTGTCATCCCTCCTACCAGGCGCGTACAGTATCCCCTCTTACAAAAGCGCGCCTAGAGGGAGAGATACCCAGTCTACTCCCCTCTCTACCGACACTACTCAATAGAGTAATGGCAGTTGTTCTACGTATGCAAACGTCATACCCTTCTATCTCTTAGCTCAGTGTCATCCCCCTACTGACCAATGCATCGAATTCCAATGTTCACACATACGTCACATTGTTGACTTTGTGAACAACACATTCAATAAATAAATAAATAAATAAAATACCTTATATTTGAAGCTCTTGGAGGGATACACCATCACTCTTTCCCTTGTGGGCGACGTTCCAACGTAAGAATAGAGATTTTTCAGTTGCAGGAGGAGCTGAGTCTCGTGACATAATTTATGCTGCCATATTGGTGGGTTTAAAGCAGGAATGAAGCTGAGACCACCCAATATGGCTACCAGAACAGCGGTAAGACTTGGGAGGGTGTGACGTGGCCCCCCTATCGGGTAACACTATTTTACCCCAAAGTTATTATTGCCGAACTTTTGCCGAATTACCCCAAATACTAAAATAGTAGATATTCTCCCATGCATCGTCTGCTAAAACCTTCTAAATGACTTATGGCTTCGTCTTCGGCTATACGGGTTAAAAGTGTCCGTTTCGGCACAAGAGTGGGGTTGCTCCGGGCCACTACGGGGCCCTACTATATAGAGTAATGTCAGTTCTACTATGCAAACGTCATACCATAGAGCAGTGTCGGTAGAGGGGGGAGTAGACTGTGTATCCCTCCCTCTAGGCGCGCTTTTGTAAGAGGGGATACTGTACGCGCCTGGTAGGGGGATGACACTTAGCTAAGAGATAGAAGGGTATGACGTTTGCATACGTAGAACTGACATTATTCTATCTCTTAGTGTCATCCCCCCTACCAGGCGCGTACAGTATCCCCTCTTACAAAAGCGCGCCTAGAGGGAGGGATACACCGTCTACTCCCCTCTCTACCGACACTACTCTATTGAACCACATATTAAGGGTCCGAATTTTAGTTCAGTGGATTTTTTTCAAAACAATTACTACAATACAAAAAAAAACTACATCCAAACAAAAAACCCTCCTTAATGTTAAGAGCAGTACGAAGTCTTATCTAAGAGAGCTACCGCTCTCCTAGAATTTCTGAAAGCTCTCTTACAGAGCGTGGAGCAGACGAAACCCTTGAGAAGTTGAGACTTGTCACTCTTTAAGAGCTGGGAGAAGGACCGGAAATAAGGAAAATTTCTCCTGGAGTAATCACGTTGGATTTGTAAAGGGACTGGTAAACGGGCTCAAGGCCATTCCAATGAGATAGATAGAGTTCCAATTCAAATCGGCTTACCGCGATACACATTGTTTTTATCAAGCAAGTTTATCAAAACATGACAGCGCCACCTGTGAGCCTCTAGCGGAACTATTTACAACTTTTACTCGCTTATTTTCAATCAGAAACATCGTTATGATTTTTATTTCATCTATTTATTAGATTAAAAAGGACTACAGTTTTTATTATTTAACTTGCTTATTTTATTTAACACGTTTAAAAAACTATTTTGACAGCAGACGGTAATAAAAAAGTTCTTCAAGTGATTAATAGGTGGCGCCACCCGTCTTTGATAAAGATTCATGCTCGACAAAAAGTGTATCGCGAATCGTCGATCTCGAGATTCCACGTTGTGACTCTAGGTTTATATATATATTCTATCTCATTGGGCCATTCCAGCTTTTGTGATTCTTCATAAACCTAAGAAAGAAAAATTTAAACGACCTTGGCCGTACCCTTTTTTCATTATTTTTTTACAAAGTAAACGTGTTATAGAGAAAAATCTATTCCGTTTACCAGTCCCTTTATAAACCCAGCGTTCACGATGCCAACGTCATACCCTTCTATCTCTTAGCTCAGTGTCATCCGATCCCCCTACTAGGCGCGCTCAGCCAGTATCCCTATCCCCTCTTACAAAAGCGCGCCTAGAGGGAGGAATAAATAGTCTACACCCCTTCTCTAATGGGTGGTAGAACTGTAGTCGCCTAGTTGGGGTCCTCCGGAATAGGAAAGGTACAAATGTGTAAAAATTACAATTTACAATTATTAATCATCTAGTTTAAATTATGGCAAAAGTTTTGGTGCAATATGTGGTCGTGCGCGGTGATTTATTAAAGGAACAAAAGTGGCCCATAGGCGCGGTTATAGCTCAAGCATGCCACGCAACTACAGCAGTAATAAAACTGTTTTCCAATGATCCTAATGTGGATTTGTACACAAAAGACTTGGACAACATGCATAAAGTAGTTTTAGAAGCGCCTAATGAAGAGGAATTAAAATCGTTAGCCGATAAATTAAAGGAAGAGAAAATAGATCATAAACTTTGGATCGAGCAACCGGAAAACTATGCTACTTGTTTAGCAACCAAACCTTATCCTCGAGAAGAAATTAAATCTTTCTTTAAAAAGTTTAAATTGTATAAATGATAAATTTAAATTATATTGGTATCAACACAAATATGTGAATAATTTTTTTTTTTTTTTTCAAATAAAGGAATGAAAAACTCCATTTCCCAACTTTATAAACTTCTAAATTGTATCGAAGAAAATCATGACAGAAAAAGAACGCAATTAAAAATGTAACCACAGTACCACACTGTCATTTTTAAAAGGACTTGCAGGCCACTGTCGGAGGGTAGCTTATATTTTTTACATTCCTGTGTGCTCCAAAGTTTCGGAAAAATATATTCCAGGGCTGTGGAATCCTGATTGTAGGATTTAGATGTTAAGTTTTGAAAAAGACAACGAATTTATTCAACAATAGAGAGCTAACATTTCTGGCCCTGAAACAAGTCACTACCTTCTATCTCTTCTTACTGGTGTTTCATCTCCCCTAACGGTTGGAAACAGTATTCTACGCGCAAAAATGCCAACCAGAGAAGGACTGCGTGACGTCAGACTATCTCTTCCCCGTAGCCAGTTGTTAGCTATATAGATTCACGATAAGACCATAAGACACATTCTCATATATAACGTTTGGTAAGAGTGGGCCATTATCAGTATCCCCCATTACTCTTATGTCCTATAAATTATTCAGAATTGGCTTTAAGAGTCCGAAAATTCTGGATTTCTATGTCAAAATTTCAAATATTGTAGTTCAAAGATGATACAATTACTTGATATTATCAGGAGTACATAAAAAAAACCCCTGAAGGTCTGTTATAATGTACTTCTGATATTATTTTATTTACAAATAGATTTCCAATAAATATCATTTCTTGGAGGTTAATTATATGATAATTAATTAAATTTAAGTCGCGGAAACTATTTTAATCAATATTTTCACTACCATAAAAACCCGACCAGTTCCTTCTTCCTAGCCACCAAATACCATAAAATATGTAAAAATCTAACCTAACCTAACCTAACCAAACCAAACCAAACCTAACCCAACCTAGCCTTTAATATGAAGGGTAAAATATAGAAAAACATGGAAAATATATATTTTAATTAATTTCCGCACCTTAATTTTAACTAATTATCCTATAATTAACCTTGAATAAATGATATTTATTGAAAAAACTGTATTTTGAATGTGCGAGCTAAAATAAAGTTTAGCTGTAATATGATTAAGTATCGGATTTGACTAATTGGTGGTTCATGCAAGTTTTGCAACACCTATTTCCAGGTGTTTACCCATATATTTCCCTGAATTTTCCATTTTTTTGCCATAAATCGAATAATAACAACAACAGGAGTCTTTTTTATAGTTGAAGCAACCCCTCCAGGGCAAACTTTCTCAAACCTCCCTGACTTTTACTAAAAATTGTAAATATCCCCGAGATTTTTGTGAGCAATTTATTCCCCAGGTTTGTATGAACCTTTTAATTAGCGTCTAGACCAATGAGATAGAATATATATATTAAACCTAGTCACAACGTGAGAGCTCGAGATCGACGTTTCGCGATACACTTTTTGTCGAGCATGAATCTTTATCAAATACGGGTGGCGCCACCTATTAATCACTTGAAGAACGTTTTCATTACCGTCTGCTGCTACAATCTGTGTAACGAGCTGTCAAGATAGTTTTTTTAAACGTGTTAAACAAAATGCGCGAGTTAAATAATAAAAACTCTAGTCCCTTTTTTTTAATCTAATAAATAGATGAAATAAAAATCATAACGATGTTTCTGATTGCCAAATAAGCAAGTAAAAGTTGTAATTAGTTCCGCTAGAGGCTCCCAGGTGGCGCTGTCATGTTTTGATAAAGGTGCTTGATAAAAACAATGTGTTTCGCGGTAAGCCGATTTGAATTGTAACTATCTATCTCATTGGTCTAGACTCTAGAGTCAAATACTCTTGTTTAAAATCTATTTTTAAACAGAAAATTCAACTAGAAAATAAATACAGATCTAAAATTTGTATTGCATTTGAAAGAAACTAGAAACAAGCCAAGGGAACAATTTGAAGAGCTTTTATTATTCAAATCCCCGACAAATTACAATTATTTCGAGCTCTTCGTGGGCATAATGATACCATCATACTTCTGTTGGAACCATTTCATCGCTTCTTCTTTCGTTAGTCGGTGAGGAAAGCCAATTCGGCCCTTCTTCTTCCTTCGATGGGCTACGTTGAAACCAGGCCTTCCCAAAACAACGTAAAAGTCCAAACCGTAAATACCGATGGAAGGGTCGTACTTGATTCCCAAATCAATGTGTTCTTGAATACCGAAACCAAAGTTTCCAGTATCCGAGAAGTTCTCTCTTTTCAATTCGTATTCTCTAACCTGCAAGAAAACATTGCGGATCTCAATTTAGTTCTTATTAATTTGAAAGTCGTTAACCTAAAAGGCAAATAATAATATTGTAATTTCCCAAATGAACTTTGAATTAAGAATGATCAAATAATATTTTGTTGGGCTATCGTTAAACAATGTCAATTATTCTAAATCAGGCTTCTAAATTCAAGGATGGCACAAAATCTTCCGATTAAAAATCTACAGACTCCTAAAGGTTATTCTTGGCCAAAATGAACATATTATTGCAGACCATTTTAAAGGGAGGGTGAAGTAGAAAATCAAGTGATTTTTTATCGATTCTTCTACTAATTATAAGACCCGTCTGCATAGTGAAACATTCAGGAAATACTTCCGAATGATTTTAAAATTCAAATTAGGTTCAGATTTTAAGGATAATTTTAAAGGTCTTCCGACCAATCGCGTAACTCCCTACCTTTTTGTTAACAAAATTCTCGTGGCACGTTCCATGTCTCGCGCCACGATTGTCACATCGCGAGCGAATTTTATCAAATCTCGTGATAAATTTCATTCAACACTTAACATGCCACGAGAATTTTGTTAATAAAAAGGCAGGGCGTTACGCGATTGGTCGGAGGACCTTCTTTAAAATAATCCTTAAAATCTGAACCTAATTTTAATTTTAAAATCATTCGGAGCTGGTATTTCCTAGATCATATTTCACTATGCAGACTGGTCTTATAATTGGTAGAAAAATCGATAAAAAATCACTTGATTTTCTACTTCACCCTCCCTTTAAAGGAAAAGTTCATGTAACATAACATTATGCCTTAAAAGATTGGTCTTTTTCTATACATAAAAGGAAAAATATTAAAATAAAATAAATAAATGATCTATTATTACAAAATAATTAGCATTTAATTATTCTTAAAAACGAGGACTAATGCGCCATCCGCCATTGGTTAATGGCGTCTGCTAAATCGAACCTCTCACCAGTTAACCCTTTTAGCTTGAGAGAATTCAATCATTCTGGTAGGGGTAAGAGGTTTGGTTTATCAGATGCCACTAAGGCAATGGCGGATGGCGCAGTAGTCCCCGTATTTAAGTCCACTAATTAAATTCCAATTATTTTGTAATAAGAGATCATTTATTTTTCCTTTCATATTCAGGAAAATTACGCTCTTCTATGACATAATGTTACGTTCCGTGAACTTTTCCTTT
The DNA here is from genome assembly GCA_019434445.1 of Phalangium opilio. Classification (NCBI taxonomy): domain Eukaryota; kingdom Metazoa; phylum Arthropoda; class Arachnida; order Opiliones; family Phalangiidae; genus Phalangium; species Phalangium opilio. Next base: position 91,312 of record JAEQBA010000642.1, read on the forward strand.
GACTTGATAATATTTTCATGAATTTTAAATCCTTAACTTAATTAATTTCTCATTCATTTTTATACAAATCCATCCTAGTGAGCTTTCAATAGAGTTGTACTGAGAAGGGAGGAGCTACGGGAACGTGACGTCAATATTGGAGGTCTAAATTGTATGGCTTAATCTGACGACTTCCAATATGGTCGCCAAAAGTGAGGTAAGAGATAGGAGGGTGTGACGTCACGAGAAAATTCGCGGTAGCAGACTATTTGTTTAGGGGAGGAGCTAAGATTCATGGGGCAATTTACACAGCCATATTGGTGGGTTCAATATTTAACTGAAATCTCTCTATAGAGTAATAGCATCCTTCTACCTTCGACTCTATTAAGATCTTAGGGGAAATAACACGGGGTGCCATTAGTCTATAATCGGGGTTTTATTAATTAAACACCTCAAAAATAATTAGGATAAGGACAAACTAAAAACATTAATTAAATAACTTGAAAAGATCAATCATAACCATAGTTTCAAATTTCACATCGAAAAGTCAAATAAACTCAGTTTTACACGAGAATTTGTTAACGGAATGTATCATAACCATAGTATCACGCTTAGTATGGTGTTGTAAGCGTGGGTTGCAAAAGTAAGAATTAATATAGGCATAAATTATAACTTTAAAACAGAATCTATTCAACTGAGATGAAAAGTCCTGCCCATATTATGCCATATTAACTATATTTAGAGTAATGGCACCTACTTGCCTTTGACTGTATTAAGCTCTATGGGTAGTTGACATGGAGTGCCACTACTCTATAATATTTGTAAAGAATTTACCTTGAGACCCTTTTCTAGAATTTCTTCGGCTTTTGGACCTCTGACTGTGCAATGAACAGCAATTTTTTCATTACGCCTGATACCAAAAGATCTTACAGTGTATCTGGCTTTTGAGAATACCGGCTGTTGTCCGGTAAGTTGTTCTAACACCTACGAGTGACCAATTTTCAGAAATTTCTTGATTAATAACGTTGGTTTTAAAATAGTCTGTAATTTCTTGCTAATATCTTACCTTGGCCGCTCTTGTAAGCTTGTCACCAGACTCTCCAACGCAAATGTTTAGACATAGCTTACGGATACGAACTTCTTTCATAGGGTTCTTATCCTTGTCTTTCGCCGGAGCGCTCTCCTCCGGTTTCTAAAAAAAAACGTTTAAATGAAATAAATAACTGATAAATATTCAATAAATGATAATAAAAACAAATTAAAATTAAATTATTAACGTAATATTATCATAAAAGTTGGGAAAATTAAGGAAGACAGTCCAACCATGCTTCGTATCATTTTAAATGGACACGTTCAGGCAAGTTTTTTGGGCCTAACCAAACCCAGGCTTAATTTAAAGTAAAACTTTCAGGACGTTTATAATTATACTTTCTAATAATTGTAATATTAACTTAAGGTTAAATTCAATAGTGGGTTACACGCTTTATTTTGCGGTATTTTTAATTAATTAAAGAGATTAATTGAGATTAAAATAGGAAGAACAAATCCATCACACGTACCTTCGCCATGATTTTACCAAAGAAGAATGAAATAATAACAACCGCAAAATGTACTACATCGACTTTGGACTATACATTCCAGCATCGGGAGCGGTATGGCAAAGTTCGTTCAGTGCAATAGCGAAATTCAACCGTTTGAACCGAGCCGTCTGTTATTTTGAAATTTATTCAGTTATTTTGTCTGCTTTTTTTATGATAACTGGACGAAAAAGCTGCTAAAATCTCGAATGGTAAATCAAAAATTTCCATAGGGTGAAAACCGGTCTCGACTCTCGAGTCATCAAGTCTGAACTTCAAAACTGGATGGACGGTATGAACATAGATGGGCACTATCATATCATTTGATAGTTTTACCACTTGATACGATAGAAAACTAAATCTGCCCCTATCAAAGTATCAATTTTAATAGTTATTTTCGAGAAAAATTTGAATTATAATGATCGATTGAGTTTGATAGCTTAGAAAGTGCACTCGAAGTTGATATGATTCATTGATTCGTTGAAATCTTCTAGAGAAAAATATCGATTCTCAACGTGATCTGGCTACTAACCCCATCTTTTAGAAATCATAAAAAATGATAGGCATTATTCCTTGAGAAATAAATTGATTCTTTGAGTGAGTTTATTTGGCGACATCTGTTTTCTGATTTCATTTTAAAAAATTATGTGCTAATCTTTGATAGGCAATTTTGATAGTTATGAAAATTTCTGGAAAGATAAGTCGTTTTTTGAATGATATCGAAGTTTTTAATATATTTGAACGTTAGCAAGTGTAGGTTTATTCTATAAGAAGATTCTGTACTTGGTGGTCGTTATAACCCTCTCAAACAAATAAATAAAAATAAAATAAACGATGGTTCAACAGTTCAAACTGTGAAGACGGAGCTTCTTGTATATAGAAGCTCCGTGCTGTCACTGATGTGAACGACTACTCGAGGAGGAAGAACGATTCCACGAAATCATCCAAACGTAGAATTAGATAAATTAAAGTGTAGATTTTCTGATTTTTATTACCCACAGTTTTAATTGCAATTTTTGCCTTTAATTATTATTAGTTAACCGTTTATAGTAGATGGTTTAGATTAAATCAAGGGCGAATAATTTGAAAAAGTTTGGATAGTAGCTTTTGAACTATAGACAGTTAAAAGTCAAACTTGAGAAATGAGATTATGGAAATTATATGAATATATGAAAATATTAGAAATTCTACAAAATCAGGAAATATCAGGAATCGATTAAACAGAGTAAAAGTAGGTAGAGCCCAAATCAGTTTGATCGAAAACAATCAAATTTAAAGTCCGGAAATTAAATAATCGATTAATTTAGTCGTTCCTAAAGATTTCAATTTGATTTGATAGGCAAAAAATCTATCTAACAATGAGAGCCAATCTAACATATTGAAGGAAGATTTGATAGTTTCACCATCTATGATTTGTTGAGAGGGAAAAAATCTATCTAACAAATAATGCCCGTCTAAAATATAGCTAGAAGAATTGATAGTTTCGCCAAATATGATAGTTTGAGAGGAAAAATATCTATCTAACCAGCAGTGTCAGTCTAAAATATAGTCAGAAGAGTTGATAGTTTCGCTATCTATGATAGTTTGAGAGGAAAAATATCTATCTAACCAGCAATGTCAGTCTAAAATATAGTCAGAAGAGTTGATAGTTCCGCCATCTATGATAGTTTGAGAGGAAAAAAATCTATCTAAGAAGGAGTTCCACTCTAAAATATAGCCAGAAGAATTGATAGTTTCGCCATCTATGATAGTTTGATAGGAAAAAAATCTATCTAAGGAGGAGTGCCCAACTCTGGGTATGAACCAAGGTGATCGACTAGTACCGTGGAGTCTCATACAATAGATTTTTTTTTGCTCTTTGTCCGGGAATGGCTAGGGGTGTATTACCATAGAGCCATGTAATCTCGTTAATAGATTAGTTTTCACACATGGAGGATTCATACCATTTACACCAGGAAGCCGGGCTATCTGGAGGACAAAAGCAGACGGGTTTTTGTCCTCCAGATAGCCCGGCCTCCTGGTGTAAATGGTATGAATCCTCCATGTGTGAAAACTATCTACTTTAGTGGTGTAGAGGTATATATTAAACTTAACTATTAAGTCATAGGACGTTTCAGTACGCGTCACTGTCACAATTCACAGCTTACGGTATCCTATTTACTCTCAAGTTTGGAGTTAATTAAAAAAATTTCTTTACGTTATTTAGGAAATCGGTCCCTACCAATGACTCAGTGAGCCGAGCGTACACAAATTCAACTCCAAGGTACAATTCAGTATTATACATCTCTAGTGCACTGCACTGCACAGGGTGGGAAATAAGGATTTTTTTCAAACTGGACATTAGGCCAGTGACCCCTGACCTGGACTGGAGTAATTAAATTGGGCCATGACCATTGACCAGGGCACGTCGTCTGCTAAACTAAGGAACGTGCATAATTATAATATTTGAGTTCACGCGTCTGGACTCTGTTATCCTTGAATTTTCCTAGTGGTCCACTGACCCCCCTCCGATTTAATTTTTGAACTGGACCAGGCAATTTTTAAACTGTTCATTTACCCTTTGCCACCGCCCTATTTCCCACGCTGACACTGGCGCACTGCAGTCAGGGCCGGAAATAAGCACAGGACACTGGACATTGTCCAATAAAATATTAAAATGTCCCATAACTTTTATAAAAACTAAGGGGGGTCGCTGGACATTTTGACCAATAAATTTTCCAAAGTTTTGATAGCTTGACTATGAAGATGCGACACTATTTATGCACGCGGCAGTGGACAATGTCCAATAAATTTTACAGTCAAATAGGGGGGTCACTGGACACATGTCCTATAAGAAATTTTTCTTATTTCCGGCCCTGACTGCAGTACTGCACTTTTGCTGGGCTTCTGGAATCTGGGCTTCTGGCAGCACTGCGGCCTTGATCCTTAGATTGTTTGCTCATCTACTCGCAGTAGGATTTATGGGGGTTTTAGTTAACTAAATTGCTAATAGTTAATTAGAGGGTCAATTTTTAAAGTCAACAGAAAATAGTAAAACAAAGTTTATCTAATCTCTTAATTATCTTCGAATGTTAATTCGAAATTTTTAAGAGAGGGGACTCGCTCTGTAGACTTGTCTCTTTAAACACTAAGCCTTGGCTGCTTTGGCGGTCTTTTAAAGTTAAAAATAATCAGTTACCGGGTCAACTTGAACTTCAACCTTCAAATTTGATAATATATTTTAGTTGTGCCTTCTCAGTAAGTTGGGGAGATTATAAATAGTTACAATATACATTGATGGAATTGTTCTTTGCTAAATTATAGACACCAATGCAGCAAAAATATGCCAATGAATTTGATCGTCCGAGGAAGCCAAGAGATCAGGCTATTGCCGAATTCTTTTGTGGCTGGGGGTCGGGCTTCATAAACATTGCCGTAACTTTCCCAATCTACAAAATAATGTTCAGGCAAATGTTACACGGCATAGACATGCAATACGCTTTTAACCAGATACGTAAAGAAGGTATACAGTACCTTTACAGAGGGTGCCTACCACCCTTAATCCAAAAAACTGTTTCAATGTCCGTCATGTTTGGAACTTATTACGAATATGGGCGGTTTCTAAAACACAACTTTCCCAATATGTCACCTCCGGTGTCATTAACGGTGGCAGCTTTATTAGCAGGGTCAACAGAAGCCATCTTAAGCCCTTTAGAACGTGTTCAAACCCTTTTACAAGACCATAAATACCATAGTCGATTCAAGAACACGTTTCACGCATTCCAGGAGCTTAGAGTTTATGGATTTAAAGAATACTATCGAGGGTTGACCCCAATTTTGATGCGAAATGGGCCGAGCAACGTTATGTTCTTCGGTTTAAAATCTTCGATAAAAGATGTCTTTCCCGAACGAGAAACGTACCTAGCTAATTTAGTCGAACATTTTATAAGCGGGGCGCTAATTGGGGCCTTCATTAGCACAATTTTTTACCCAATTAACGTTATTAAAATCAAAATGCAAGTGTCCTGCGGAACGGAATTCATTTCATTCCGACAAGCGTGCAAATTGACTTATATTGAGAGGGATAGGAGTATAAAGAAAATGTTTTACGGTGTGCATGTAAATTATACGAGAGCCTTGCTTTCATGGGGTATTATAAATGCCTCTTATGAACTATTAAAGAAAGCCTTACTCGATGCACCTAGTTAAAATTATTAATTAATTATGAATAATTTAATGCGGTACTTTAAATTTATAATAGACCATTTTAAAACAAATATTTTATAAATTGTTATTAATTTCTGAAAAGTTTGGTAGTAAACTTTGAGAACAATGTACTTTCGTCTATTATTAAGTTAAATTTGACATCTAAAGCTATTTTATAGTTGATTGTTAAAGTTTCAAAAATGTGTAAGTTTAGGATTGTGATCTTATGCCCAGAATATGGAAGAATTTCCCAATTTAATATAAAAACTACTCAGGGGCACCCAAGAATTTCCATTGCGACATTCAATAATTAGACATTTTAGGTGGAGTTATTAAAGGGATAGTGAAATGGCCAGAAAACAATATTTTAATGGATTTAAGTGTTTATGATAAAACAAGATTAAAATTATGAAATTAACTTGCCAAAAACTTTCTGTTAATTTTATACATAGTTTACAGACTAGGAGGATTCATACCATTCACATGCTTTGCACCATGGATGAAGGATGCGCGTGAGGAAATTTGTTTTCACACTATAGGATCGGCAACTCCCTATCTCGAACAACAGAATATTCTGTATATACTCTGTTACAACGTCGGTTGTCAGCACGCGCAAAGCTGGGTCTCTATGTAACGTAGCTTTGTACGTGCTGTCAAGAAACGAAACACTTCAGGATCTTCAGGATTTAAAATATCCGCGAGTTTTTTAGCTCGAGTGCACGGACCTCTAGGCCTTAGTTTCAAATACGTGTGAAATTGCCTACAGTCTACTGCACGCATTTGAAACTAAGGCCTGGAGGTCCGTGCACTCGAGCTAAAAAACTCGTGGATATTTTAAATCCTGAAGATCCTGAAGTGTTTTGTCTCTTGTCAGTACGCGCAAGGCTAGATTACATAGAAACCTAGCTTTGCGCGTGCTGACAACCGATGTTGTAACAGAGTATATATAGAATAAGCTGTCTCTCGAGATAGGGAGTTGCCTATCCTGTAGAGTGAAAACAAATTTCCTCACGCGCATCCTTCATCCATGCTTTACACAATGAGTCCTGGCTTTTGACTCCCTTTTGTAAATAGTATGAATGTTCCTATTCTGTAAACTATGTATATAAATTTTCATAAGTATCAAAATTGATGGAATGTATTTGGTGAACTTGTTAAAGGGTTTAGTGTTATTTTATCAATCTAAAACCATCGAAAAATGGTTGTCAAACCAATTCATTCTCTCTTTAATAATAATAATAACATTCAAGTATATTTATAGAGTAAAATCAATTGTTCTCATAGTTTACTATCAATTTAAGTCTTCAAAATCTGTTTTTCTCAACTTTCGCTTCACTTCTGTGAAACGAAATTGAGGCTCGGAATGCCATTAAAATATATAGAAAGCCATAATGTTTCTTGAGAGGGAGAAAAAGAGAGTAAATGATTGAATAATAATGTAGATTGAGAATATTTAAAATGGTCTACTATTCTAAATTACTTGGAAATAAAATAAAATAATTCAAGATATGAATTTGAAACTGTTACAATATTAAAGCTATAGATTGGTAATTTATATTTGTGTCATATAGTTATCCTCCATTCATACTACTAAGAGAAAGCGTATATGATTAAATTAACCCGACCTAATTTGATTAGTTAATTACCGTAATGACTGCAAACCTTCGCGAAAGTGGCACAAATTTTAACTGTCATTAAATTTATATAAATTCAACTTTAGAAAGTTTAGTGTACGGTATGGACTATTTACTGTGAAATTGTTGAAAATTGTGATATCTGTAGTCATAATACTTAAGCCAAAAAGAAAAAGTTCATAAAGTGAAACTGGCACTGTTCTAAGCTATAATTTATATATTGAATGGTAATAACGATAATATATAAATACAATTTGTGAGATATGTATTTTAGTTGAATTTTTATTATTTTATTACTGTTGATGTACATCTTCATGTACTTTAAAATTTTGTTTAGTATTAAATTGTTTGTTTTTGAAAATGCTAGAATTTAAGAAATAACCAGTTGGATCATGGATATGTATAAAATACTTACGTACCATGGATTCCCTACTAGGCCAAAAGCTCACCATCAAATATGCTTTACACCCGCGGATGTGAGACGGCTGTAAATCGGGGCGGAAATGGCTAGATATTAGCATAAGTTTATAATGCCTCTAAGTACTCGTATCGCTTCCACTTCTATGGCAATAGTGTTTGTCTGGCTCCTTTTAATGAAACCCTATACTCTCTCCGTATCATTTATCACCTCAACTTCAATACAAAATTGTACTGCCTAGCCTAGCGTTTCTTTTATCCCTTTTAGAATGTTTCAGGACTGAAACCGCCTCTATCTCACGAGAGAGAGAGGGATTTGGGGTTGCTTAAGTAAAATTCGTTCCCCCCCCCCCAGTGCCTGCCTATACGAAACGTAAAACTCTCCTTTATTCCACTGGATGATTTTTTTTTCGTCTCGACCGCTTAGTGGCTGCACCGCGACAGAAATTTCAAAATTTTCTCTCTTCGGATCTTAGCGCTAAACGAGTTCTGACGTCACAGTAGCCTGCAGAAGATGCCCAGTTGTAACCCGTATTTTTGTACTTAGAGGCATTATAAACTTATGATATAAGGAACTATAACTCTCCAGAGAATCCTGAGTGGGTAGGTTTGAAATTAAGCCCATGCGCAGAGAGAGAAAAAATACGAATTTACCGTTCACTGACAATATTGTGGGGGGATGGGGGAATTTTTTTCTCTGAAGGGGCGCCCAAGCGAAATGCCTTGTAGAACGTGGGAGATGGGAATCCATAATACGTTAGTATTTATACATATCCATGGTTGATAAGTGCAGCAGTATTTGTAATCGCTGTTCATGGTTATAATGGTAATTCCTATTACCATACGTCTATAATAGTGTGCTACCGCGAAGCTGGGGGGGGGAGGAAACTGTGACGTCAATATTGGGTCCCGAATTTGTATTGCCCAAGCTGACGACGTCTCGCGACTGCCAATATGGTCGCCTGAAAATAAGGTAAGAGATAAGAGCATGTGACGTCACTACAAAGTTCGTGGTAACACACTATTAGGGAGTATATTATAGACTTTTGTTATTTTTTTGAATTTCTCAAAATTTTACAGGCAACCCAGGAACCATCTATTAATTTCGTCTCATAGCTGATTGAAAAGTTCCACCTCATAATGTGTAAAGAAATTTTTAAAATATCCTATTGGCTTTCTTAAAGCTAAGTTTTGGTGGCGTTACTGATGGGGAGGTTGCAGAATTGACCAATACGAATATTACATTAACGGAAACAACTTCCAGGGGCAAGTCACCATAATGGATAAGTTACCTCACGCCAAGGGACACCGCTAGAGGCAAAACCGAGTTGGCTAGCCTCTCACAGTGAGCTTGGGCTGCCTCTAGTGGTGTCTCGTGGCGAGAGGGAAATATCCAGTATGGAGGCGTAACCCTGGAAGTTTCTTTCTCTGTATGTAATATTCGTATTGGTCTATATGTTGCAGAGGTAGGAGATTGTGGGCTATGACCAGGGAGAAAAGTCGAAGTATGATTGAGCGATAATGGCTATAGAGTAACGGCAGTACTTTCTATGCAAACGTCATACCTTTCTATCTCTTAGCTCAATGTCACCCCCCTAATGGACGCGTACAGTATCCCCTCTTACAAGAGCGCGCACAGAGGGAGGGATACACAGTCTACACCCTCTCTACCGCCACTAGTCTATGGGCGAACTGAGGCAATGATAGTCTCCAGGTGTTCCTTGTGCACGCCCCTACCCTTCGGTAGGCGATTGCTAAGTGCTGCCGCGTAGCGCCACTGTTTTTGTATGAGAACTAGCTTCTTTTTTAAGACACGGGGCATTCTTGACGTTTCCGTACCGGACAACCTTACCAAATTTTTCTCATAGGGAATTAAAGTTTTGGCGGAATTTAACTTTTAACAAAGAAAGTAACGTCAAAATATACGACTCAGCAATCTGACACCAAATTTTTAGAAATTACGTCTAAAGCGAAATATTAGCTACCTAAACATTTTCTAAAATAATCCTGAATCTAAAATCATTTGATATCTGATCGTAATGAGCGGATGAGCCAGCTGCACAAGTGTAATAAAATCACTGCTTTCACTGGCATGTTCTCCACTGCCTCGGTTTGGTTCCCTGAACTGAGATAACACTAGACTATTTCGAAAATTACATACAGAGAAACCAACGTATAGGAGCGACGCCGCCATTGGCATATTCTGACCTGTGAATCTTCCTCTTGCTAAGAATCACCGCCAGAGGCAGTAAGAGTTGGCTAACATCCCTCGTTTGTTGAACTCGGGCTCCATGTGGCGTTTCTTCTTGGCGCGACGGAGAATACCCCAATGGTGGGCGTGGTCCTATCTGTGTGTTGGTTTCATTGTATGTAAATTCCGAAATTGTCTATTCAGAAGACGTTTTGGTTCCGTTTGATTGTTAAAGAGATCTTTCAGTTCTCGCAAAATCCGCCAGCGCTGCGGCAATGAAGGGCGGGAGGGTAAGCAAGTAAGTGCACAAGTTTCTAGAGGGTCCTTCTAAAGGGACTGTAAAGAGGCATCGGCCGGTGGGTAAAAATAATTGAAATGCGTCATAGGCACGTGACTGAGGAAAGGCGTGGTTCAAAGAAACTTATGGTGGAATTCATAAACGTCGGACGCAACGCAACTTAGTACAGGCGAAGGCAGGGCGTCGTGCTCAAAAGTTTGCTTTTTGCGCACGACGCCCTGCCTTCGCCTGTACTACATTGCGTTGCGTTCGACGTTTATGAATTCCACCTTTAGTTCGTTTTATTTCGAAAACTACCACTTCCGAAAATTGGCGCTGCAATTTCGCGAAAAAAAAGGACAAGGCGTCCAATTTCACTCCATGTGAAGTCTTTGCATTTTTGCGTCACGTGGTGCCTGTGACGTATTTCAAAACATTTATCCCACCCGACGATGCCTTTTTTACAGTCCCTTTAAGTTGAAGCAAAAGAGAATTAAGGAAAGGAAAGTTATTCGAGCCAAGATGGGTTCAGAGATGGTAGTAAAACCAACAAATTTTTGATTTGTTTCGGAGCTTTGATCTTTGACGGCATAGAGTCCAGCCAAGTAGTATGTGCATTTTTCTTAACACTCGAGGTTATACGAAGGGATATCTTTCAAATGAACTCTCCCTTATTTTTGCCACGTATTGAGTGTGTACTTAATGGCGAAAGAGCGGTATTTTCTGTCCTTCGTAGGAAATACGTTAGGGTCTTGGAAGCCTGGAAGGATTATTCTGTTTTTGACAGCGTCCCCATCAAGATTGTCGACTCTCACAGCACTTGCATTGCTTTGCTTGTTAGGATATCAAAGTGCTACCATATGCTTATGGTGCTACAAAGTAAATAGGCCTAACGCGACTTATCTGAAAGATTTCATATGTTTAAGACGTATTTGTGGCAGGATTATTAAAATCTAGTGTCAACTAACCAGCGATACTTGCAGAGCTGCAGCAGTTGCTGATAAAATTCGTTAATTGCTTCTCAGTTTCTTATACTATATAATTAAAAATAGAGAAGAATGAAATATTATCCACATTGTCAAGTAGAACATTTTTTTATCATGAACGTCACCAAAAATGAATTAGTTCGACGTTACCAAGTGTACAAACACCTGTGACCACTTTTATTGCACTGTTACCAAGTGGGCACCGAATGGTGCTTGGTTCACGCCGGATCTGACAACACTGAAGTTGAAGAATGTAAATTTTTCTTTGATGGAAACTATGTAAGAGTTATGGTTTAAGGTGTTCAAGGACAAAGAAAACATTTCTAAAATATCTTCCATGGTTACGCATTTTGCAATAATATTTTAAAATTGCTAGCCATCATTTATGGGTGATGCTAAAATTTTCTTATTGCTAAAACACCTTCAAGAAACGGTCACTGGCATTGATTAAATGTTAAGGTAAAGTTCCATATCTAAGATTTCAAGGGAATTCAAAGTGTTACCAAAAAGGGTGGTGGAACCTTAGTACATTGGTTTAAAGTGTCATGACGACGTTATACTGTCGTCATTAGTTTTGAGTTGGAACTAGTCTTTCCGAAAGACTAAAGCCGGTTTCAAACTGAACGAACCGAGTAGGGAATGCAACCTAGCAAAACAAGTCAGAGAATGCCGTTGGCTGGCTTATAAGTCTTTGAACAGCTTTTGAAAAGATGCAACTATACAGTATGGATGAAACTTTTAAACGTTGAAGGAATGGTAACTTGGTAAGTGTTTCTAAGCTCAGGTTTGTGATCACATTAGAGCTTAGAAACACTCACACATGTGCATTACGATACGATTACGATGCACAATCGAAGGTGAAACGTCGATTGGCGCTAGGTTTGACTTTCTGGAATGTGATATTGTTCAATAAAAAATGTTTAAACCATTATTTCTTTATATCAACTTACCCGTGTCCAGTAGGTTTAAACGTCCAGTGTTCATTTTCTCTTTGAAAGTCCCATCATCCTTTGCCCACTACTCAGAATTGTGTAAAAACAATAAAACTGGATAAAAATTGCTTGAGTTAATATCTGGAACAATAGTTACGTAAACCAATAAATACATTAATATTTAAGTGTTTAATAAGAAGAGAAACTAGCTGTTCTTCGCGTGGAATTAGTACGTCTGTAATGATTAGTAATTTAAGTAAGCTAGACTAGCAATTTGTTAAATATTATCATAAGCGAATATTCATCTTTAAGTGTCCACCGTTAGGTCTTTGAGCGGAATTTTTACTTTCACCGTGGGCTTTTTCTCGCTTTATCTCCATCTTATGTTTTTAACTGAATCCACTCCTCATGCTACTGATATTTTTACGTTTGAAAAGAAAAACGACTAAAGACGAACAAGTTTTTACCATGGTTTTTAAGCGAGCATGCTCTTGTAGAGACGATTTGGGGGAAACAAATTACGGAACGAAAACCTCACGGACAATAGAGGAAAGGTAAATGTTTATCATATAAAGAGTACACTAATGGGAAGGCTATTACGGCAGTAGCGTCTCACACTATAGGCATCGGGGGGAGCAGCCTAGTCCGCAGAGCTTGTTTATGAGGAAAGACGTAGGTGAAACGTCATAGATTCTCGTAAAGCGACGCCTGCTGAGGTGCCGTCATAGGTTTAGTATTGACTAAATGGGAAGATGGACTGCAAATCCGCGTGTAGTCTAGTCGCATGTAGTAGTCGTTCGCGAATTAGCTCTCAGTAACTCCAGATTTACGAATTATTGGAAGTGTTATACCAGGGATAGATTTAATTTTGGAAGTAGGAATGGAGAACGGTTAGTATTTACTTCAGTCCGACTTATAGCCCAGTATAGAGCCCCTCCCTCCAACACGTAACGAAAAGTTTAAATTATCTTATTGGCTCACTTAAAATACGTTTTGATGACGTTGCTGGCGGGCACGGCGAAAAATCCGTAATTCCCTTTTACCTCTGTCGCTATGACCCGCCTCTTCTTTGATACCCTTCCGACTCGTGGAAGAGGGACCGGGATTACTCTGTTCTCCATTCCTACTTCCAAAATTAAATCTATCCCTGGTCATACTTATGGAAAATAAAAAACATAAACATATGGTTAGAAGCATGAACTAATTATAATAGCAGAACTCTTTTTTAAAGTTTTCCTATTCTACGATTTACATATTTCCATTGAGACCTTAAATACATACATGTAGTTGCGGGGTATTCCCCCATTACTTTCTCTCTCTCCCTTTCTCTCGAGCTCTCTTTCTCTTCACGGAAGAGAGAAGAGGAAGATAAAGTCAGAGCCTAGAAATCCGAAAGTTAAGCCATAGCTGAGTCTGATCCCGGCTAGGATCAGGGTACCACGTCGCACCGTTGCAGCGCAGCGACTAATAACGTCGAATCTCGATTCCCGAACCCAAAAAACGCGTATCCACCCTTTTAATAGGATTATACAGTTAATACACTTTCTAGGCCTGCGTGGTTTCAAAGGGATTCCCAGTTGTTACCGTGTTTCCTTGGTGATAAAAATAAACAAAATAATGTAAACAGTCTCCCGGAAAGTGGTTGAACTAAGATTGAATTAGATTGTCAATGAAATAACTAAAGTTATCATCCTGTACGGACTCAGTTTTGCATTAGGATTAAAATTTGACACAATATTTATCGGTAAGATATTTTAATACATCAGTTACGCACATATTTAAACATATTTTGCTTTAAAAATGTTTTTCTAGTGAAATTTCAATGAGTACAAAATTCCATTTTTAGTTTTTTTTTCAAAAAATAAATTAGGCAGTATTACGTTTAACTTACACGTGACATTATATTAACTTCTTACCCTCAATGCTATACTAAAACTCTCCACTGATGGATTAATCTGCGTTTAAACTTCATCACCAATCAGTGCGTTTGGTTATTAACGTGCTGTTGAAATTAATTTTGTGGTGAAATTGAAAGAATTGGCTAAAATTTACGCTTCTTTTTCCAAGCTGTAAATGTTTTAAACTTAATTTAGGCTTATTCTAAAGCACCCATTGGACGATACTCTTAAATGGTTAATTTAGTAGTATCTAGAACTTAACAGCTTAAAATGGTTAGAAAACCTTTTCAACTAGATTAGTTTCGGTGGTTCAGAAAACATCTACTTTGCCGGTTTGGTATAGTTTATTGCGGACGGCATTTTAATGTTCATATGAACGTTTTGCAGGCCCAAGTTTCACAATCACAAACTCCAATTGCCACAGTCTGTACAACACGTTGAACCACAGGCTAAATTCAAAAATATTTTTGATCGCTGCCCCAATCCTACTAAATTATAACGAAACCGAACTTTAGTTAAGACTCAGGAGCTTGCTAAAAATTCCAACTTCGATTAAGTCTATTTTTTCAAATCTACGTCTTTTTTAAAGCTCCAAAAATAGAGATTTTGGTTTCAACTCAAGTGAACTTGGTAGCTTTTAATAAAAATGCACACAATTAAAATACTTGCATGAACTTTCAAATGTCAAAATACAACACACATTCGTTTAACAATGTTTTTTAACATATGAGTCATACTTTGATCGTAAATAGTTCTTATTTTTGTCCTTTAGCTGGTTATTCGCGGAGTTTTTTTCAAAGTTCATAAATAATATTCATGCACTGTTTGGTTTAATTCAAACTATGAGTACATTAACGACGTAGTGTAGAAGAAAATAGAAAGTTGTTGAATTTTCTCAAATCCCTTTTCGTGAAATTCCAAGTAATACAAGAATATTTTATTTCTGCAACCAGAATTTCTACGAGCCTTGAATCCTTTCTAAAAATATTACCTCTAATTTAATTTATAAGTAATTACGTAAAATTAATGGCAATGGAATATGCAGAGAGTTCCAAATTAAGGGCTATTAATTATATGCGTCAATCATTAATGTCCGGGACTATCGACCCAACAGCAATCTACTTAGTCTTAATAAAACATACAGCAGAAGTATATTAACCCCGGGTCGTCGCTGTGTACCATGCGTGTTTTTTTTATTAAGGGTTCCAATAAGGGTCAGGTTCAGTATATCTGACGAAGCAGGGATGGAAATCAGGTTTATTTGGGTGGTGGGGTCAAGTCGCCCCAGGCTAAACGGTTCTGTCGGCACCTGTAGGGTACAATCGCCGACATGTGTCGTATTCCCTCAAACGTTGTCACCCAGAAGTTTGGCTTACAGGTGTGCGCCGCACTCCCGACAACCATGCGTGTTCAATATTCATGAAGATGTACCACATGGTTCATCTTTATCTTATGTTGTATACCAACAAAACGCTACAGATGTATTTCGTGTACAGAGGCTTTGATAGTTGACTGAAACTACTAACAAGAATTTATCCCGTCGCACTCTGGAGAATACTCATGAAAAATTACTGTTTGTTTAGCATGATTTTCAAATCATGGTCAAAAATAAGCTGTTTCATTTCAAATTGTGAATTTCTGGCTAACCTAATCGATAGGTGGTCTAGCAATTGCGCTTCAATATAATACTAAACTTCATGCTTTGAACTGTCAGTCCTCCTAGGGCTACTGTGTAAATTGTTTGCACAACCGGGGCTATATGCAATATTGGTCCACTAGCTTCTTTAACAGAAGGATTAACTTCGGTGCAGTGTTATCAAGCTTTCTGAGAGCCAAGTACTGATTCAAAATGAACATTTAGCGCATCTCTCCGCAACCTCTCAACTTACCAATGATCCTGTAGAAGCTCGTTTAGTAAAAACAATTTATAATATAACCAAAAATAATTCAAATGAATATAGTTAATAGTTTTAAGCATTGCAGAGGTTGTAGGTGTGACATTCTGATAAGAAAGTCTAAATATGAATTAGGATTGGTTAAAAAAACGTTTAGGCCTGAGTGTTACGGGATATAACGTTCAGAGGCTTAAGAAAAATATAATAAAGAAATAAAAATTGGGGTTGCCTTAACCCCGACGTTCAATGGCTTTTGCTTTGGTTCGTCGTTGCCATGGTAATCAGGGAGTGCGTGTTTAGCGCAAGGTGTGCGTGATGCGGGCGCTAGGGCTTCCTATAATGTACATTCTTAACTATATACTTTAAAACATTGGGTTTCGTCGACGGCTGCACGCCGCTCACTATAGACGGAAGAGTTAAAACTCCTCCCGCCATATTATTCTAACAATCTAGCTGTTCTATTCCCTTCGAGAAGACTGCGTAGTATAAAACTCACTCTAGACGCACGCCACATTGACTTCTCGCTCCCACTCCCAAGGTGTTCGGCAAAACAACGGTAAAATCTAATGTAGAAGCGCCGGGAAGGGAAGGCATTCCACAGAGTAGCTTTCATCTACTTTCAAACTTGTTGTTTTAAGAGCTAAAAATTGGTTTTGTGGATAAAAGAAAACATTCTTTCGCAACGCGGTCAAGGGTTGGTTTTAAAGGGAGCCTAAAGTGTTTAAATAGCTTGATATTATTTGCTTTCCAAAAAAAAAAGAAAAAAGAAAAGAATATGCTCTGAATTCATGCTGAAACGTTTTAACACTTGAGGTTCAAAGTTTGCGATATTAGGACTAAAAGATCAGAAATTAAGTGACCATATTTGCACGAAAATTAGTATATCTTCAACTAAAGTGCCGGTCCTCAACTTCGATGACAAATTAGTATGGGTATAAGTTTATAAGATATGATACATAAGTATGACTTCTTAATGCTAGAGACTTGTTGAGAGCTAGTTCGAGAATGACGGGTTATGCGGTCTATCTTCCTATTTAGTCTGTACTAGGCCTTTGACAGCGCCTCACCAGGCGTCGCTTTACAAGAATATATGACCTACGTCACTTCATGACAAGGTCTCAGTAACCAGTGAAAAACTTATGGAACATATCTTATGAATTTATGTTATTGGGTATATGGCAGGTTAAATATGTTAAGAAGCAGAAATACATCAAACTTTTATTAATTTACATAAATTTGATGCTTATTGTGAGTAGAAGCTATTAATATCTTATTTCGAAGTATGTTACTGAAATGCATTCTACGAGTAGTTAAAGTCCAATTGAAATATTTTCCTCCATGACAAATAGTTTCCTTTCTTCCGAACTAAAAACAATAATTGCTCTTGATCAAATTGGGCTGTTCGGTCAATGGTTGAATACGTAAGGGCTCGTTTAGATTGGTTATATGATGGGTTAAATTGTTTTAGCAGAAAGAAGATTTATTTATATAGTAGCGTGTAATCACCCCATATGCTATGCTCTCGCGAATTGTTAGTTTCATTGGAACAATAGAAAAGTGCTGTAGGTAAAAATTATTTGAAAATAAAGTAGTATTTCCCAAAACTCGTATTTGTCACGGATAACGTTAAAGGGTAATAGACGCTGTATTATTTCTTTCCATTCTCTCTCCCATTATTAACGTTATAGAAGAGTAAAACTCACAAGGAACATCTCTCATAAATATAAAAGACAAAGCTCCTCCAGAAACATGTGGGATCATTAAAACTTTGCGGCTTGTAGAATTCAAAGAGATCCTACTGGTTTTAAGATGCACTTAGATGGTTGCATCTTGGTCTCGTTATCTAATTGCTCATATTTCCTCGATTTATTCTTTGTAATACATTATCAAAGGCTCCATATAATGTGCATCATAATTTCATAAGATATGTTCCATAAGTGTGTCACTGGTTGTAAGTGAAACGTCGTAAAGCGACGCCTGGTGTAGTGTTGTCAAAGGCTTAGTACAGACTAAATAGGAAGATTGACTGCAAAATCGAATACGTGTAGTGCTGGGCGGATCCGATTACTTGGAAATATCCGATTACCGATTACGATTACGAAGTAAAGTAATCGATTACCGATTACTTTTAACGATTACTCTCAACTTCTCAAGTTTAAAGCGACACCTATATTTCAAATTTACGTCACCCGTATAATGCTAGAGACATTATTTAAATCCATGTTAAATGTATACAAAACACAATATTTAAACTTCCAACTTTCAAGATCATTTTTAAATTCAAGTTTTGACAAAACGATTTAACGGAATAGAAAATGTTTTTAAGGTGTAGTTCCAATATAATTTGGCGGCCCTCTAGTCTGAAAGATATCCCGTCTCCCCCACCTCCCAGAATGCGGGATCCGAGTCCGACAGTCCGACTACGATTACTTAAAAAAGATTCGAAGCATTTCCGAAATTTGTTTGATAAAGATCCGAGTTCGGAACTTCGGATCCAAACTAGGTGATGGAGTTAGATCCGAAAAAAAGTAATCGTTGAAAGTAATCGTCAGGGACTCATAGAGATCCGAATACCGAATCCTGGCGACTACTTTAAGAAGTAACCGATTACTCGATTACTAATAATCGGATCCGCCTAGCACTAAATACGTGTAGTCAATTCTCGCGTCGTTCTCGAACTAGCTCTCAGTATGTCTCTAGCATTACAAAGTGTCATACTTATGGAATATATCTTATGAACTTATGGTGCATTTAATACATTTTGACGTCAGCAAATTACTGTCAACTGGAATTTTACTGTATGATCATACTACTCTTTCTGAAAGAAGCACTGGATTTTTGGATGGCGAATGTTGCACTTAAAAGCTCCTATTTTCAGTTAGCCCTATTTTTAATTTTCGAGGAACTACTATTTCTCTGACGAACTTCATGACAAATAAATCCACCGAGTTTAGTATTAAATTATTCTAGTTTACCACAATTTTTCCCGAGTGTTGTTACCCAATAAAAAACGCAAAATAAAACCAATTATGCATTCAAGCAGCCAATGACGAAAGTAGAAAGCATGACATCAGACTGGAATCCCCACGTGTTTGTGGTGTCAAAAATCATCATATAATTAAATAACCGCTGGTCAGAATTTTATAAAATATTAAAAACATGTAATTATTAGATGCAAAAAATCCATTAATTAGCATAATCTGTTTACTAATACTTTAATTAACATCACGGGATTTTTATTTTAAATTTGTCAATTTACTTTTCAAAATACAGCCATTATAAGGCTATAGTTAATTTAATTATCAATATCATTATTGTAGCTGGCGCGGTTTTACTGCCCATTTGAGGGGAATTTTTCAAAGTCGTTTTACAACCCGTTTAACGTTAGAGTGCCTCTTAAAGAACATTTACGGAGTTTCACACTTTAAGCAAATGCGAAACTCGAAAGAAGAACATCATTTTCAGCATCGTCCTTTATGGCTATAGTTCCATATTACGATCTAAGGCTGACTTTATGTATCTTAAACGATTTTACCATCGCCTTAAAAATATATACCCTTGCGACAAGTATAATATAAACGCGCTGTACCTCCATGCAGGGATAGATTTAATTTTAGAAGTAGGAATGGAGAACGGTTAGTATTTACTTCAGTCCGACTGATAGCCCAGTATAGAGCCCCCTCCCTCCAACACATATCGAAAATTTCAAATTATCTTATAGGCTCACTTAAACTACGTTAAACTACGTTAAGATGGCGTTGCTGACTGGGACGGCGAAAAATACGTAATTCCTTTTAACTATGACCCGCCTCTTCTTTCATACCCCCCGTCCCGTAGAAGAGGGTCCGGGACTTTGACGCGCGCCCAGATTACTCTGTTCTCCATTCCTACTTCTTAAATTAAATCTATCCCTGCTCCATGCCAATCACCTTTTTTCTTCACTATCCTGTGAAACTTTAATGTGGGCCAACAGGTTTGAACACATGTTAATACTGCATTTGTGCTGTCTGTCACACAATTAATTAGCACATTTAAAATTAACTCGTTTTCTTGATTTTCCTTAAAATTGCCTTGTAAAGACTAGCAAGCTTGGAACCACCTAAAACAGCCTATTTATTAACTATAATCAACTAAAAACATCTGAACCAACTTAAAATACATAGGATTTAATTTAATAGAAGCAATAACAGTCTTGGTAAAACCATAAGCGAATAATCCTCTTTAAGTGTCCACCATTAGGTCTTTAGTGGAACGTCTCCTGCCTCCTTCCTTTACTACTGCACCTAAGAGAGATTGGATGCCAAAAATACAAGCCTTAGAGATTTCCTTAGTGGTCTGACTCTCTCGGGTGGAATTTTTAGTTTATGGTCTCTCTTTTCATCGCTAGTTCCAACCAGTCACCTTTGTGTTTTACCTGGAACACCGAACACACAGTAACCCCTTATGCTACTGATGTTTTATGTTTCGAAAGAAAACAGGGCAATAGACGAACAAGTTAGTTTTTTTAGCGATCATGCTCTTGTAAAGACGATTTTGATTTGAAAAACATTCTCAGCACGATATCAGAACATTATTGTCACCTGTTAAAAGAAATTATTACCGGTGCATGTAACATATTCTTTAATTAAAGAATGAAAGCTCAGCTGTTGAACTGCTACTCAAGGAAAAAAATTGATAACCTTCAAAATTTTAGTCAATAAACGCTTGAAACCAAATGTTCGTCAAGAAAGCTTTTCGTTCCGAACCAAATTGTTTCAACATGATTCCTATGTTGACTTATTTTTGGACTTTACTTTTATATTCGCCCGCTCTTTATCTAATTTAATCTATAAATCAACAAAAATGTTTTCAAAGAGATAAGGTTGTGGAACGAGGTTGGTATGAACCCTTTAGACGATGGTTATAACTTGCGATAACTCGATTAAAAAGTTAGAGAATTGCCCCATTCTCAAATATTTATCTTAGAAACGTTTATTTGAATGTTTGAAAACGACGATACTTTTAGTTGATAATTCGAATTTCATCATGGTCGCCTCACACCTTGCGTCAAAAAAAAAAAAAAACTGAAAACGCTATCTTTCCCTAGACGAGTCGTCTGCTTACAAAAAGTCCCGGAACTTGACTGACTAACGTCATAACCCCTAAGCCCCTTCTATCCCTGAATAGGTTGTCAAACAGTTTAATGCAGATACATATTCGTGTTAATTAATAGATTCATGGTTCTGCAATCTAGTACTATGGTAAGCGGTGACGTTTGTACCATGCTGACGTCAATCTATTCCTACATCTGCAAGGATCATCGGCGGAAGAGATCCTAATGAGAATTGGGGAATAACGGATATAGGTTAGAAATTGTACGAAGAAAACTTAAGTCGCATGTTTTAACAAATTATATTTGTATTTGATAGAACAATTTTTCGACACGAACCACGATTTCTGGCTTACGTTCCATCAGGAATGGATTTAATTTTAGAAGTAGGAATGGAGAACAGAGTAATCTGGGCGCGCGTAAAGTCCCGGACCCTCTTCCATGAAAGAAGAGGCGGGTCATAGCGACAGAGGTAAAAAGGAATTACGTATTTTTCGGCGTCCCCGTCAGCAACGTCATCAAAACGGAGTTTATGTGAGCCAATAAGATAATTCAAAGTTTTCGTTAGGTGTTGGAGGGAGGGGCTCTATACTGGGCTATGAGACGGACTGAAGTAAATACTAACCGTTCTCCATTCCTACTTCTAAAATTACATCTATCCCTGGTTCCATGTCGTTATTACAACTGGAAACTGATGATAAATTATGAGAAATCTGGCTTTGACGCTTCCTGAATGTAGACCAACTGTCGGAAACATTACGAGTTTTCTTATAAAACTACATCCTTTGATATATTTTATGCTCACATCAGTATGGAAGAGGAGGTGAATTGAACTTACGATATTTAATGGTTTCTGTACGGTCCAGCTGATACTTTTACTTTTTTTTTTTTATAAATATAAAGAAAAACTTGAATAATCTCTTACTTTCAAAGTCGTAACTCTTATACTGGACGCTTTAGCCTATATCCACCCTAAAATTTAAATCTTATGGCATCCGGCAAAAACGGGAATGCGTTGACGCGTTCCAAATGTTTCTAAATAAACCGAGCGGGCTTTAAGATCGTAAAAAAATGCTCGCGACTCCTCCTCGGTTTTTTTTTGTGATGAAGAAGGGATGAGGAAGAGGCTGGGGATGTGGTTTGGGATGGCTAAAAGGAAAAATTCTGGCGGCTGTTAATGACACTAGAGGATCTAGGCGTTTTATAAGCGAAGGAATCCAAGAGCTTTAGCTGCTATTTTCGTTGAAAAGAGTGCCGCTTCGTTTATGACGGTCTTTTGGGTGAAAAAATGCAACGTTTAACGTTAAAATATTTTTTTATTTTATCGTTCTGGGGTGACAGAAACCGGCAGGAATGAGGCATAATGTGGTGGGAAAAAAATTGGCTAATGGGAAAAAATTGCAAATTAGTGCCTAATTATATTTAGAACATAAAATAAAGCAAGTTTCAAAGGATAATTTAAAAGTTTCGTAGCTTAAGATAAGCAAATAACTGCATTTCGGTTTGTCAACAGTCGTGTTGGATTATGGAATGTATTTCACCTTTAATCTCAACTTTGTTGTTCAATACAATTTCTTGTAACGTTCAATATTTGGCTATTCTGAACAGCAAAGAGACGTAGCGTTCGTTGTCTTTCAGGACAAGCCTTTTTAAAAGCTACGACAAGTTGGATGTCAAAGGCCATTAAGCCCGTCTATCGGATACAGGGAACCAGTGTTCAACATTAGTGAAATCGGTTGATCGAAAGGTTTTTCGCATCTCTGCGCGCTCTTTTTCACGATAGCCGCGGATTGGAAAAACATCTTTCTTATGTAGTCTATACATGCTACTTAAAAGCATAAGTTTATAAGATATGTTTCATAAGTATCACACTACCTATACTAATTCGTAATGCTAGAGACTTACTTAGAGCTAGTTCGAGAACGACGCGAGAATTGACTACACGGTTTGGTAGTCCATCTTCCTATTCAATCTGCACTAAGCCTTTGACAGACATCGTCTCACCAGTCGTTTCTTTACGAGAATCTATGACGTTTCACCTGACCTTCGTCACTTCAAGCTCTCAGTAACCAATGACAAACTTATGAAACATATCGTTTGAACTTATGGTAAAAGTAACGTTCCTGAGAAATTTCAGACTAGGTCTTTAAAATGGTAACAGGAAGAATAACCAAAACATCCTGACTAGATAACGACTTTACTATTGATACTTTTAGTTTCATTGATGTTTAGTTGACGATCTATGCCAAGGATGCGTGGTGTTTGCTTGTAATCCGAAAATGGTGGCAAAAAAAGTAACCAAAACGTCTGGACGAGATAAATTCCGTACATTCTAACCATTTTTTCACACGGCAACGCAGGGAACCGTTATTCCTAGTTTAACATAAAATCCACCAATTTAAAGATCATTTTAAATAAAAAGGGACTAGGTACCTCAGCCGAAGCAATTTTTTCTTTCTTTGGAATTTAACAAGTTGTACTTCCGGAAAGCCAACAATTAAAATTGTTCTATCAGATGCAATATTGATTACGGAACTCATATTGAACCAGGAATACATAGTTTTCGTCTTCTTGGAATCATTAACAAGTAATTTTCTACGCCTTTCTGCTTGAATTAAAGGGGAGGAGGTGTAAAAACCGTGACCCCTGACGTCATGCATAATGTATTTGAACTTTGAAGCCACGTGACATCGAGCGGAGCCTCCGAAAGTTCATTTTGGAGGCTCCGCATCGAGGTAGCTAGTGACCCATACGAGTCGAACCCGAATTTAAACAACTTCTCTTTGAGTGTTCTGAATGACTAATCTTAGGGTTGACCGTTGTTCCATAAATGTGAATAGCCAATGAAACGAGAGGATGGGGAGCCGGCGGTTTAAGTTTTAAGCCTTTTCCAAAATCTCAACTCGACGACGCTTTAAAAATTAAATGAATTCAGATCGTATTTTTTTTTTTCAAGATGCAGTTAAAAATATTAGATTTCTTTTAATAATTTCGGTTACAAAAAAGTTCTATTCAATGGGAAACGGTTAAAAAAACACCGACCCAGCGAGATTCTAACGAATGGGACTCAACGCTATGGGCTACAACCAAATTAGAGTTAAAATAAATTGCAGTTAATTATATTTTAAAGATTTAAATTCTAAGAACTATTCAGAAACTTCAAAATATTACGTAAAAATGTACACCAAGACCTAAAAATTCATTGTAGTCAACCAAATCCAACAAAAAATTTTAAAATATAGTTTTGCCCAAATCGGAGAAAACAATTTGGTGACTTATCGGTCCTAAAAAAATAACACATCATCTGGCCAATTCATTCACGTTCATTTGAATCCAGCTTTTCGGTAAGCAATTATACTATAGACAGTTTAGTAAAATACATATAGAGAAAACTAGACTCAGGGGCGAGGCCGCCATTATGGTATTATCCGTCGCCAGACGAAGCAACGCCATGCAGCCAGAGGCCCAGTTCACTACACGCTAGCCTTCTTGGCGAGAGAGAGAGAGAGAGAGAGAGAGAGAGGATACTCCAATGGCGGCATCGCTCCTGTGTGTGCTAGTTTCTCTTATGTAATTTCTGGAATGGTCTATTGAAACTATGGTCTTAAAAAACCTTCCTAAGGGATAAAAAACTAGGAATTTTTCGGCGATTAATAGCGTTTTCCTTTGGGTCCTCGCGGAGCGATCCCAAGGAGCAATAAAAATGATAGTAGTAGTTTTGAGCTTCGTTGAAGACTGTTTTTGGAGAATAGGATCTCCTAGTTTTATTCCTCCATGGGAGCGCTCCGCGAGGACCCAAAGGAAAACGCTATAATAAACATGTTCATTTTCAAGAGGAGCTCGGAGTATATCAGTCGAATTATGATAAAGTTAGACGCATGGAGGGTCTCGTTGAGTGTCAACGTGTTTTTTTTGGGTTAAGTGAAAGTCACTCAAAACTCCAAAGCACTGTACAAAATTAATCGCGTGATTAGAATTAATGTGAACGGACACCAAAAATTACTGCTTTGTAAATTCCTCTTTTGAAAATGTTCTAGTAAATTATCTCGGTCAGAGAAAGTGTGCATTTAGCTTTAAAATGTGTTACTACATGGGCATATTAGGTCGTATGCGAAACCTTCACTATTCTCGCTTTTGTGTGGAACTGACATCATTAGTGACTAACATTCTCATGCTAAATTTGTGATTTAATTGGGATTCTCTAGTATTTTCTACTAGTGTGTCTCCGGCAAGCAAGGTAGGTTATGTCTAGTTTTAATCTTATATTTCAGAACGCGGTTTGTGTGTTCGTTCGTATGGTTGTGTATAGTCACAATTCGATAGCGAATTCGGTCAAATAGCATTGTTGATATCAGTAACACAAGGGAAAGATTTTGGAAGTGGTTTGGTTGAATTCTTCAGGGCTGAACCCGAAAACCTCTTGCCATTAAGTCTGTAAAGAACGTCCTAATCTAGACTTGTAAGATTTTGGCCTTATGAATAACCTCTATTTTAGCATAGTTTTAATGGGATATGAAAATGGTATGAAACTTTAGTTTCTAAAAATAACAAAATCATGCTCTATAGGGGTGGATCAAAAAACTATTCAGTGTTTAGTTCAAGAGAAAACGAAACTCTTCCCTGTTTTTGTCCCTTAAATAAAACACCGGGCAACGCCTGGTAGCATTATAAAGGGGAGGCAGGGTCAAGATGGGGTAAAAGGTTCGGAGCATTTCGAATAGACCCTTTCGACTTAAAAAAAATAGGCAACCAGAGCCAGATTAAAGGGGGTGAGGGGGCACTGGCCACCGGGCGCAAGGCTTGTTAGGGGCGCATTGATTTAAACTATTCCCCTTAGGAACTTCTGTTCCTTTTTACCGACTTAAGGGGCGCAATTATCTCGGCCCCCGGGTGCAAAATTGCTTAATCCGGCCCTAGGCAACTCAGTATCGGGACATACAGGGTGTTAATCCCTTGACGTCTCTGCGCACTCTCATGATCCCCCAAGCCTACAGCGCAGGCGCTAAAAAGCGGGATGGAAGATAAAGGTTTTAGCCCTGTGCCGTTCATCGAGGTACCCCATTTTATGTTTCATCCATTTTCTCCTCCAGTACAACAAAAACTCTCGGACTGATTTTGTATACAGATCCCATTGTGATGAACACCGCAAAATTCATTGTTCCACCTTCTCTTTAAATGTTACGATATAGTAGTTCCGAAACGAACAAGCAACAAAGAAACGGTTCTATAATTTTGAACTCTTAACTTCATTTCCAGTAAAGGTTTCATATACGCATTAGGAGGATGGATTTCTTATATAGTGTACTTTGTTAAGAAAAGCTTATTTTGTCACCTTATTGATAATCGATAAGAACAAAGAGGAAATGAAAAGAAGTAAACGACACCGCAGCTGTCGTTCACGGAAAAAATAAAAGGAACCCTGTATTTGTTCCAGAACGAACTCCAAGAAAAATTGTTTTTAGTCGATCTTTACCAAGACTATACTTTACGTTGGAACATAAGCAGGTTTATGTATGATACCCATAACTATAACCGGAAGTATATAATACTTCTGTTCGAGAGAAGTGTACCACAAAACGTGGTAATTGTAACATGATTCTTCCCAACGTCCCTTTACATTTGGAGCAAAGTTGCTTAGCCGAATCACATGCACGATAAATAGTTCCCTCATTGTTCTATTAGCACTTAACTATTTGCTAAGGTGCGCTTATGGATTTTTGACCCACGTCAGGAACAGGTTTAGTATACCTAACAGTTATAGAATTCACCCCACGCTGCGATGCCCATCTGAACTTAGTTTGATGAGGCTGAACCTGAGAAGAATCATGTTACATAACTAAATTGTTAAGAGGATACAGAGTGTCATCCTTCTTCCATTATCTCCTTCGGGTATAACGAAATGGCAATAAGAGAAATCCCTTGGTCTGGAACTTATTAAGTCGCGGCTGTTTGTGAAACATCAGAGTTACGATGTGAGAAATTAAAAATATTTTTTGTTATATAGAAAAATAGTCCATGAAGTGTTTTGGATACTCTATGGTGTCGAACTTAACTTCCTGGTACATCTTCCTGTTGCCTGTAATGCATTCTGAAAGGCAAACAGTGAAAACACCATTTGAGTAAAACGGGTTAACTTCTTAAGGCTTTTTCCTGAGCGCGATTTTTTTTGGCACAGATAATATTTAAACCTAACTTGCAACACATTAGAATTCTTAACATTCATGAATTTATGAAAGTACAAGTTGGAATCATCAAGTAAACAGTTTTTGATCAAACTGAGTCGCTAATCAATAAGTTTTATGTCGCACGTCAGGCTTCAAAGAACAATGAAATCAATTCGATTCATTACAATTGGTTTCGTTATTGGTTGGCTATAGCCGTCAGGTCTTTACGATTGGATACTAGCATCAAAGAGAACCGGCGTTTCCCTTCACATTTTGTCTTTTTGTTCCCTCATTGTGCTAGATAGAAAATATTTTACATTTCTGGCCGCCATTTTTCAAGATGGCCGCGAATTTGAAAAATCTTTATTCAGCTTCGCAAGTAAAGCAGTTTTTGTCAGGAGTTGATTATCAGTCAATCAGTCAGTCAGGATTTTATGACATCGTATACTATGATATTGGATGCATCGAATTGCTATACTTTGCTTTGGCATTATCACTGGTTCGTCAACAAAGGAAAATTTGAAGGGTTAAAAAACTCGGAAATAGAAGAAGGGGATAATTAAAGAACGGTGTGACTGATTAGTCTCTCAGTTTGCTTTTCTTATCTTCAAAAAGAAAAATATCTGATTAGTTAATTTGAGCCTTTGATTAAATATAATTGAAATATATAGGCTCTGGTTTTTTAGATATTTGGTAAGAGGGGAGGATTAGTGCTAATATTTGGTGGATTTCACCCTTAATCTTGGTAAATGTCAAAAATATACTAAGCATCACACCGTGAAGTCATTTTCAATTACTGTATTTTTAATAAGAAAACTTCGCATGTCTTAGAAATCTTGCCTAAGAAGGGATCCAATATGCGCATATCGGAAAACTTATTGACTTAGGAATGGTTTTTGTAGATGGTGATAATTTTTCACAATTTAAGGCAAAATCATGATGCACTGCCTCGAATAATGACACTTCTCTCGAAGATAAGTAAAATATACTTCTAATCAAGTTTAACCTCGATATGAAAGGCTTAGCTCGAGGCACAAATGAAAATATCTCCGGTTCATTTAATTAAGCCAACAATGTTATTTCGTGTTCGAAGGTGCGTGTTCTTTCATTTCCAAATTTCTTTAACTCAGACAGTTCCACCCCCAAGCGAGCTTCATCTTCAGATTTCGATTAAGGTTAATGCAAAGCCTGGGTGTAGGAAGAAATGAAAAAAAAAAAAGATGAAAAGCAAATTTCTTTGAAGTCCCTTGCATAGATTGAATGTTTTTTTATTATCGATTACATTACCTGAGAAGTTCATAACATGCCGTTTTGAAATAAATACAGCAAGCATTAATTGGAGTAGGAAATAGTATCAAGTTCAAACTAAAATAGTGTTTACAGTTCAGTTTAAAAGACTCTATGGGATATTCTTGAAAGAGGAAAACTATTCAACTTTTGAAATAATTTTATTCGGGGAAGACTCTCTTCGTTCTGCGCATGAGATTGTCTTTTAATCGGGTTTATAATTTTCTAAGCCCGTGACGTTTCTAACGACGATCATGTGACGTATTCTCTCTTATTACGAAATGGGCCCAAAGATATGCGCCTTTAAAACAACCTTCGCATTATTCTCATCCCCCCTTTCATTAGAAATTTGTCCTATAAAGTCTCCCAGACTCTAATAATCCGGAAATTTCTTTCATTTTTCCGATGTTTATCTCGCAAAATACCTGTTAGAAAACGTAGTGATGCCAAATCACTATGACGTAGGGCACGTGCGCTTAAGCCCGTTAATTGGCTTACGAGGCAATAGAGCGACGGAGATTCGCCGTCAATGACGTCATTAATAGGAATTGCAAACTTTAGTTGATGGTGGGCGAAATGGGAAAATTCAATTAAACTTGACTCCCACTTCATTTTAAAGTTATATAGAAAGGGAATTGAAATTGTTTCGTAAACATAACTTATGTGTAACCAAATGTAGGTAGAGCGCCTACGTTTGGTCTGCAGCTAGGTAGGAGTGTGGAGGTTGGAATGCTTTTAATTAATAGGGAGTGCACGAGGTTTCATTTGTACTGACAAAGTGACGACCAAACATTCTGCTTTCAAATTCATAGCAGTGGATTGTATACTGCAATCCTAGTTTTGGGCGCGAAAATGTTCCACAGTGATCTATGACGCTATCGAGAGAAATTGGAACTACCAATGAGTATGGGGTCTTGGTTGTAAGAGCAGTAAACTTCTAAGTTCGTTTGAGATATTTTCCATAACGAATTCACATGCCACATTGGTTCAGTTGAACTCCAATGTGAAAATCTCATGAAAAATGGTGCTAAGGTTAGGTAACGGGAAACATTGTTCTTTCTCGCGCATGCTTTAGATGAGAGAGCTCTTTATGTGATCGTTGTTGGAAGTGTCAGCGACTTGCGAAGATCTCAGCCTCTCATCAAGACTCCCTGTCATAGTTTCTCTGTAAGATTAGTTATGTAGTACGACGGAATGTATACTGTACTCCTAGCTGATTTTATGTATATTTGAGAAAGTGGTTTGATGGTATGTTTGTTCTTCGTGCACAGTCACGATTCCTTACCAAATTGACCAAACTGCATCAGTAACACTAGAGGAAGGTTTTAGAAGTAGTTTATTTGAGCTCCTCAAGATTTGGTCTGCTAATTCTAGCCATAGACCATTTCGATGCACATAAGAGGGAAAGACACGGGTGTGAAACTCCATCTCGCTTTTTGGCACCTGCTCTGTAGTCTTTTGGCATCGAGAGTGTGCAGAGACGGCAATGTATCAACCCCCTTGTATATCTAGATACTGAGGATTGTCTACCAATTTTTTACGTCGAAAAAGGTCTATTAAGCCTGTTAAGTATTGTACTTTCTATTCTAGAGCCCAAATATTTTACCTTCAGAATTAGCTCCCAATTATGCATCGTTTTATTGAAATTGAAAGTTCGAAAAAGGTTAGTTTCTAAAGGAAAATTATGCGGATATATGGATAGCCTATAGGCGCTATAGAGTTCAAGCAAGAAGTGATATCTAGTTTATTAGGGAGAAGGTATAAATTTGCCACATTTCCAGCTTTATCTCCAGTCCAAACGTAGGTCTGGAGTTAATTCCCGCCTCTAAATTACAACCAGCATCTCATTGGTTCTTGAAAACTAACGTCAGCACGACGCGAATGACGAAAATTTCCGACTGAGGAGAGGCGAAATAGCCCGGCCTCCTTTTACGTCCGCCCTTGTATTTTGAAAGGGGGACTAGGACTATGGCGTGCGAATACTTAGGCATCTTATACCGCCCTAATAAACTAGATATAACTTCTTGGTTGAAGTCTACATAAATAGGAAACTCTTTCCGGTTTAAAGACCCTAATAACACTCTGGTAACAGAGGTAGCTAGGTTAAGATACAATTTTACAAAGAAAAGCCGGGACACTGAGTGGTACCACGAATGTTTTACCTCAATATATGGCCGTCAAGCTGATAACTAAGAAACCTGGTATATGAACACGAACGAACCTATTACATTGACATGGAAATTTTCGCTCTTTAAAAGTAGGGTGTGTGTATTAGAATAAAAAGGAAAGAAACGAGCTGCCAGCAGATGCTCCGCTTTTTTGTACAGTTTTGGTCAACTCCTCCCTCCCCTTTTCTCTCATAATATGGAGATTGGAAGACGACAACAAAAAGGGAATATAAGTAAAACGAGAAAAAGAAAATAAAGAGGAAATGGTTATTGGATGAATAGATTTGTTTTTTAATACCGCGGCGTATATACTAAACCCCTTCTGTACAACGATCTCTACTTTAGCGAATCTAGGATCTTTGGTTTTTGCGTTGTTTTATGGTTAGATATTCCTTTTCTTTATCTACATATGAACGTTTTAGAAAGAGCTTTCATCTTCAGAAAACCAAAGCTCTCCCTTTTTTCTTTGGAAGGAGAAAAGTAATGGTTTTTCTTGGAAATTAAGTTAGGCGTAGATGTGCACATCTGACTGTATGAAGTTGCCGCATTAATACGAAACTACATTTTTACATAGAACAAAATAAAGTCGAAGCAACTGAACTATATTAAATCAAATTGAAAAAATAATGCTTTGGGCCTGCAGTGAGCACGTGTAAGAAGGAGTCAAAGAGGGACGGGGGAAGGTAACTATAACGGCCTAGCCCGATCTCACTCTCACGCGCACCTACCTCGGCGCACAGTCGAGAAACCAGACGTCACGTGATGTGTATTGGCTGTATACCAACTGCTCTATTTTTTCCCTATCTGTTGCGCATGTCCGGAACTCTGATATCAAGCCACAGCTTGGTACCGGTTTTGAATGGAGGGGGGGGGGAGGCTGACGGAGAATTTGGTCTCACCGAGCCTCCTTCACTGGGTAACGTTGGCGCCGAGATTAAAATGGACTAACAATGTCCAATCACGAGATAGAAAAGACCTATTTGAGACTGTTACAATGTTTTTCATTTGACCTCTCCAGGCGTCATTACTCTCGTACAGATCTTTCAACCTCTGATGTCTACGCTCTTATACGAATCTGTTTGAAATTCTACCCATTGCGCCTATTTTTGAATCTTGGTTGTTTGTTTCGACTTACAGTGTCAATTCTGAACTTATGGACATACACTATCTTTATTCAATCATGAATGATCACAAGATTCCATCAAAAAATATATAGGCCTAAGCCTCGCAAAATGTTTTCGATCTAAGCCTTGGTACACATTCAAAAAACCAGCTCTCGATCGGTAAATCCCTAGACATTTTCGCTTGGTTTATAGAGTTCTCGGAATCTACAA
Source organism: Phalangium opilio (assembly GCA_019434445.1). Classification (NCBI taxonomy): domain Eukaryota; kingdom Metazoa; phylum Arthropoda; class Arachnida; order Opiliones; family Phalangiidae; genus Phalangium; species Phalangium opilio. The sequence goes on from JAEQBA010000642.1 coordinate 123,325, forward strand.
TTTGTCAAATCCAATGTGTAAATAAAGTGCCTCCAGGTAGATCTCGGAAGTGAAATGGAACACAAAATATAAACTCGGATGCTCTCAAGTTCTCGTGTTTTAAATGAAAAACTCTATTAGTTAGATTCAAAATATTCGCCTCCATTTTACGATGGGGGCTGTACGAATCTCGTTTTCGTGCATATTGAGCTCTAAAGTTTAGTCACGCAGTACGACATATCCGCGTTTACCTTAGCTTCAAACCAAACATGGAATGGAGTGGAATTCCGAATTGAAGATTCTCCGCTCCAAAGCTATAAAGTTTCCATTGTGTTTTTCACAATGATATACTATGTTTGTTCAACATCATAGGAGACAAAAATAGTATGTATTTCCGAGGTCTGACCAAAATTACTGCAACGAGAGTTCTATTTAAAAGTTTATTTCCCGAATTCTCTAATGTTGGCAAGATTCACAATACAATTTCCTTGATTTTAGGCTCTTCTACCAAGAAAAGGCTTATATACTTCTATTATAAATATAAAGCAAACTGCTTAAAATTCAGACTGCGCCTTTTTAGTCATTAAAATTTCACCGTATTAAAATTAATGGTGTTTTTGTATTCGTAACTAATATTATAGTGAACTTTAACTTTTGAAAGTTACTTAAAAAATAATTCAGTTAGATGATCAAAGATGGGCCTGGAAAATAGTCAATATTTAAATAATAATTAATTTTGGTGATCAAAGACGGCCATTAGACATTTGCTTCGACAACGTGAGTTCCGACTTTCATTATTTAAATATGACCTAGTTTCCCAGGCTAAATTTGCCATTATAAATGCAATTAAACTTTAGATTCGAAGCCCGAAAGGTCTTGAACAAATAATATAATTCACAGAGAGTGTAGTTAATAATCTCGTTACAAAATGTATCGTCTTGGAGCCGGGCTGTACATAAGGATATTTTTATTAGTACTCAAGCTGACAACTGAGCGTCCAGTACTAGTGGAGAGGTAGCAATATTGTTATTTAGGCAAAATATTTATTAATCAAGTTGACTAGTGAGCCCCAGATTTCGATTCAGGGCTATGTACAGCCTTGCCTCGTAGTTGATTTGGGACATGAAAGCAGAGAGGAGAGAAAGAAAGCTTGGATGAGAAAGATCATGAACCATCAATCTAGAAGGACCAGAAACAAACGTGACGTTTTTGGGAATTTGAATTTCCTTGAATCACTTTCACAATTGCAAACGCGCAAATCTTTATTTTTTCCTATTTTTAATTACTTTATTAAACTTTACTTTTAAATAGATGCAAAAAATTAACATTAGTCCCAAGGCTTAGCGAAATGAGACCAAGCGGCCATTTTACTTGTTTACATTGTACACGTTAACATGGTACCCGTCATTAAGTTTCTGGTCCATTATATAGAAGGTTCATGGAAAGATGAGATGGAATAGAAATTTCCATACCTATAAACTCGCTTATGTACCCTCATCTACGTCTCCCCAGCATCATCAGCGTTTCGGTAGGGTCTTACGGTACAAAAAACGGTGACAATGCCTCCTAAATGTCGTCTAACAAATAGAAGCGAATTCATGCGAACTAGCTTAAATTTTTAAATGGCTGTACGCGGTAGCACTTATGATACAGTACACTGGAGGACTTTCATTGCCGCACATGGCCGACCAACATTGCCACTCCACTCTACCTCTCTCCTAAAAGGTCAAAACTATTGTTAATAATTCCAAAATGTTGGGCGGACATCTGAAACGTTTAGTTAATATCAGGGATTGATTTAGTTTTAGAAGTAGGAATGGAGAACGGTTAGTATTTACTTCAGTCCAGCTCAAAGTCCAGTATAGAGACCCTCCCTTCAACAAGTAAATTATATAAATGGCTCACTTAAACTAAATTTTGATGACGTTGCTAACGGGGACGGCGAAAAATACGTAATTCTTTTTATCTCTGTCGCTATGACCCGCCTCTTCTTTCATACCCCTCCGTCCCGTGGAAGGGGGTCCGGTACTTTGACGCGCGCCCAGATTACTCTGTTCTCCATTTCAACTTCTAAAATTAAATCTATCCCTGTTATTAATGTTATTTTTAATTTTTTCAAAGATAATATCAAATAAATATTTTTTTATAAAAACACCATAATAGCTTATATACTGCTCAGCTGCTTAAATCGGACCGCATATCGAGTAAATATTGACAGCACTGTGAACGATAAATTAGATAAAGGGCATTAACTGAGTGCTCAAGTCGTTTAGCCGAAATACAAGTTCAATTGTGTCAAAAAATTGACCTCGACCTTAGCGTGTTCGGTGCCACTCTCGGTTGGCCGAAATATTCTTCTAATCTGAACTATACTCGCTGCGTTTTCTAGTCTCGTCACGGATGACTGTCCTAATACCCTATCTTAGATTGAATAATTACTTAGGGGTTGATTATTCTTGATCCAAATAAGCAGAACCAGCTGTTCACTCCCACCTCGATTCCACTCTACATTTCTCTTCATTAGCCCTACTAGTACTCTCTGTGACACATACTTGATTTAGAAGCGTTCTCCTCTCATCTTGACTACCAAATACAATGGAGGACAAGCCAGGAAGATTACGCTTTGCGACAAAGACCTCTCCATCTCGTGTATACCCTTCCTCTTGACCTAGCTCACCATTAACCTCTACACTGGTGACTACGTAATAAGAGAGGACAAAATCTTATAAGGGGATATAGAAATCAGAGAAAATGCAAGAAGCCGAAGATAGCCCTCGGGGATAGGAAACGTCTTCTAAGACGCTACGCTACAAAGACATTCGAAATACATATACGTTCCTCTTTTTGCTTAAGTCAACCTCGCCCGGATTCATAGGCCTCAATATTTAGAAAATATACCTATAGCATGAATTGAGTTTACTTTACCATGAACACTGAAATGCAGATAAGTAAAGAAAGAGCCGTAGAAATAATTTTCTGCTCATCATATTGTGATGCGCAACGGAGACGTTCTAATAACTTCTAATAACGACTTCTCGCAAGTTCCCGTTGCAGGTTCATTAGTTAATTTTCTTGATTATGAAGTGCATAGCAAAAAGAAGTTATAACATTAACTAGAATCCCATTAAACCGAATGTCCTAATGTGTGTGTTTTTTTAAATTGTAAAATTTTTAATTCTGACTCTAAAAAATAAATAAATAAAAACAATGGAAAATTTAAATTCCAATTTCGTGAAAATGAACCCGCAAATTTTGACGGTATTCGATCTAATGTGATTCGGCCCAATGGAACATACGGTCCAAATGGGATTGGGTCCAAAGACAAATGTCAAACTTTCAATTAATAACAAACTAAAGCAGCGCAATTTGAAAGTGGAATATTCATTCGAAACATTTTTTCGACCCAAGTTGGAAATTAAGAAGAAAAAAACACCCGAAAGAGACATCACTTCAGAGAAAATTTAGATTTTCATTCAACTTCTATACGACCTCTATCAGATCCAATCTTAGAACGTACTCATTCTTCAGTTTCTTTCGATTTTAATGGCGTTAGACATCACGCAAGTTAGAAAATTTCATTTTATTTCCTTATCGCGTTTTATATTCTAGTTTAGATGTATTGAAACTTAAGAGTAATGTCTAGTATATTATCTAAAGGAACTACATAACCTTTATAATTTGTGTCGAATTCCTCCATAAGATGTCTTAGATACTTTTGTTAATGACGGAAATTATACCTCTCTGTGAGCTTCTCTTCCAGACACCGATTGCAACAGAAAACGTTAAATTTTGGACAAAACATTCTTTAGTCGTCGATTATTAATATCAACTTAGCTATAAATTCATAACATATGTTTCATAAGTTTGGCACAGGTCTCTTAGAACTTGTCATGAAGTGACATAGGTCATAGATTCTCGTAAAGAGATGCTGGTAAGGCGCTGTTAAAAGCCCAGTACAGACTAAATAGGAAGATGAACTGCAAAACAGCGTGCAGGCAATTCTCGCTTGTCGTTCTCGAACTAGCTCTCTGTAAGTCTCTAGATTTACGAGATTAAGGTCGTGTCATACTTATGCAATATATCATATAATCTTATGATGTAACTACACTCTAACTGGTTGCTAAGCATTGCCTATTATTGTTACTTACAACTAGGTATTGGTTGTTCCCTCATATATCCCATGTTAATTTCTATGAGGGCTTGAGAAACATTCTTCATGCCTCATAATTCTGACGTCTTTTTAACGTTTTTAATTCTAACTTCTTGCTAAGCCATGCTTATAATTGTTCGCAGGAATGCATACAGCTAATGGTAATCGTTGTGTCCCCATTTATCCTATGTTAATTTTTTGCCGGTTTTGTGGGTTGGGCTTGAGATCTATCCTTCATGCCTCGTAATTCTGTGATCTTTCTAATGGAATTTCATTGGTTGGTTCCAGCGCGCAGCGAGATTGATTATTCGCAGAGTAAAATTTGTTTTACATAATGAAAGTCTAGCTCGTCCCACAAAATCCGCCTAGATACGTTGAAAAAATAGACACACGATGATTCCAATTAGCTGTATGCATTCCTGTTGTTCTTTATTGATTTACCCTTGAAATAACGTTATTTTCATGGGTTGATCAGACGTGTCAATTTGTCGGTCAAAACACTAATTTCGGGGAAAGTCTTTACGATATTCTTTAGTTAAATTTATATATTCATGCTTATAGATAGATGTACGCGTACCTTGGGGAGGCTGGCGTGTTCGGAACTTCGAGCCTTTAATACTCTCCACGAAGCCTTGCAGGCTCACTCTTGATTGCTTTTTAGTCGACCGAGAAAGTCTGAGAAATATCCGTGGAAAGGGAAGTAGATGAAACTCAATGTTATCAGAACGGAAGATTAGAGTTCCATGAATGGATCGTGACTGTAATTGATTAAATCAGGGATAGATTTAATTTTAGAAGTAGGAATGGAGAACTGAGTAATCTGGGCGCGCGTCAAAGACCCGGACCCCCTTCCCCGGGACGGAGGGGTATGAAAGAAGAGACGGGTCATTGCGCCAGAGGTAAAAGGGAATTAAGTATTTTTCGCCGTCCCCGTCAGCAACTTCATCAAACGTAGTTTAAGTGAGCCAATAAAATAATTTAAACTTTTCGTTACGTGTTTTGGAGGGAGGGGCTCTATACTGGGCTATGAGTCGGACTGAAGTAAATACTAACCTTTCTCCATTCCTACTTCTAAAATTAAATCTATCCCTGATTAGATTAGGTTGTCTTTCAGTTTCTGACTTAAATTTAAGTCATCCATAAAGTAATACAATCATATTTTATAAGAAGTAGCCCTTAGGACAAAATGCTATAGAACATTCTCGACTCTATATGTCAAATCGTCCATAAAACCAATATACTGCGGTCCCCTCCTTTTTGGGACACCTTGTATAACGGCTTATCGATAGTTTTAGTCATCAGTGTCCTTTTCAATAACTATGACTTAATTCCTCTCACTTTTTATTGTATTGCACTGAAGGGACACCCAGAATAATTTATTTAAACAGATATATTTTTGGATATTAAATTTCACAAAGAAACTTTATATTTGCATACATATTTGATAAAACCAAAAGTGTATAGACGTAAAAACAAAAAGTACACTTCTTTAACAATTCCCTACCTTTGGCTGTAGACGACATGTAAACTGAGAAGCAAACTACCCTCCTCTTAACTCCTACACGAATTAACCAATCAGAGAAGAGCTTCTTGCCATCATAGGTTTATAGAAAATAGTACTGATGCTGGAGATACAAACGTTCATTTTTGTTACTAGAGCTAGCATCAGCTACTTTATGGGTGTATTCACGGCTTGTTCCCGGTGCCACGGACAGGAAGTTAATCATAAGATGATGGGGTAGACACTATTCTGGGATAAAGAAGGGCTTACACGGCGCCAGCAAGTTTCAACGAAGTTAACTTTTTGTTTTTGTAACTATATACTTTTGATAAAACTGGCTATTTTCTTAGTTTTAGCATAAAACCAAAGCGATTGCTTGAATTGCAATGATAACTTTATGTAAATTTGTTTCTGATGAGAACGATATTACGAAATGGTAAGGATGGGGAGAATCTCGAGATTCGAAATATGTATATGAATTTCCCCATCTCCGTTGAAGGAAAAGAGATAGACGGTAAAAGAAATCTAGTCTATAGCTTAGGTTCTTTCAATTAAAGAATCCTTTTGTGGGGTACTAGCCTTCTTTCTTCCGTAGGAAGTAATCTAGCAAAGTGATGAAGAACCACTTGTTGAGCATTTGCTAGTGTAGCTACTCTAATACTTTCCGAGTCTCCAGATATTTCTTCATTCAAACCCGAGCATCCCCATCTAGAGCTCCAAAACGATTCAAATAAGTTTCATTCTGGTACCTCATTATTTCTTTGAGGTGGTCCGTTTCTTAAGGGATGAAAGTCATTAACAATGATATCAAACATTTATAAGAGACAAAAATTTGTCTTTAGAACGAAAAACGCTTATGAAAATATATTTTTTAATTATTCGAGTTATTCAAGGGAGAAAAAATGACACTTTTGATGGACAGAAAGGAATATAAGCAATATTTTAAAATAGTTTATGCTATAAATTAAAAAGTTTCAATATCGGCCACCTTTGCTGCCACTTATGTTTTGTTCACTTATCTTTTTGTTTTTCAATTCCACAAAGAGAGTTTTTACTGATATATTTAAATGTTTTTAAAGAACTACTACCACCAACTACGACTTATAACACACCAATTTCGCTACCTTGTCCTAAGGCCATATAGATCTAATACACCCTTTCGTCGGTAGAAAAACGATATTTCCGTTTGCAAAAGTGCCGGATCGAAAAAATCGATAATTCGGATTTTCAGTATTTACCAAATATCGTTACTCCAACCGTGGTTGCAGTATTTTTTATTTGTGAATTTAGTACTTCTTTACGTTATTATCTATTAGTAACGCTGCTCCACAATGTGAGCCTGGCCCTAATTTGATAAACAAGTGACGAGTGAATTTCTAGGCTCTCATTGGCGGAGCTTCCACCAAGGGTCCGAGCAAATGTGCCAATACGTAGCTGATTCGAAACTTGTATACTAGCGATTTGTGTAAGACATTTCAAATGTAGATATTTGTCTTTTAAAAATGTTCAATTGCTCTTTTTTAAAACGAACGATGTAGGTGAATAATTAACGAACAAAACATATATAATATTAATTATATTTAATTTAATATTTAAGTTAATCTTGTTTCTCAACTAATAATTAATACAGAAAGAGTAATAAAGTAATTTACTGTTGGCATCTTGCCTTGTGTTGTAGGCCCTATGTAAAGAAATCCTATTATTTTTGTTTTTACAATATAAAAGGAAAATGTGGGAAAATGCTCGGTTTTATTTCAATATCTTTTGATATTAACATTTGCATTAATATATAGCCCAAACTCTGATTTAGACATTGCATGCATCAAAGGAAGGTAATCCTTTCATAGTGGACCGAAAAGTAGATCCTCGAGGCCCTAGATGAGATGGAATGAAAGTTGTTTCGTTTTTCGTGTCCTCCATGAAGGGACACCTTGAAATGAATAGTTTTAGGTTATGTAATTGAACCAAATGTCATGACGGAAACTAGATCGTGGCTGTTAAATTTCCGACTGTAATCGAGTTATCGCTTCGGAGCTGCAGCTTTGGTATTGAGAATCATTAGCAGTCATACTGACAAAATAAGAAAATCCTTGAGGTTTAAGAAAAGGATAGTGTTTACACGCGTCACGCCAACCTTCTGCAGTTGCTTATCAATGAAAAGCAATGATAACGTATCTAGGTAAAGAAGTTTGTTGGTAGTCCTCCTATTTCGGTTATCCCAACTTGTATGTGTATAACCTTCCCTTGCTTTTAACTTTTTGATCTTTAGAAGAAAACCAGGCACGCTATATGCCACTGAATTCTGGTGTATTAAAAACAAAATAAGGGTTCCAGATATAAAGTTTTGTCATAGTTTGGACGAGGTCAACAGCAGGCCGTATCTCCTTCGTTCATTTAAATTAACTCAATGAAAAGATATATAGGTAATAAGAAAAACCGTGAAGATGCCCGGCAGATAAATGTAACCCTTCAACTCTGTGCGCATGAACTCAAATAAGATGAACGTGTCTGGTAGTCTCTTAAAAACCACCGGACGGGAATAAATGGATAAAGCCCCCATAGACGTAATAAAGCATTAGGTGGTTAGATTGACTTTAAGTAGATGGGATAGAACAGACAACCATACTTTGAAGTGAAATATTCCAATGGTAAATTTGCTCATGTGTTCAATCGAGAAAATTCAAGGCGGATGTGGAGTAAAAGATACTCTTAATTAGAAGATGTGATTCTAGAGATACAAATAACTTTTCTTTTTCTAACGACTTTTAAACAACTATTTTATAGATATTACCAAGAGGCGATATCTAGTTTACTAGGGAGAGGGTGTAAGATCCCTAAGTATTCGCGCGACATAGTCCCAGTCCCCCTTTCAAAATACAAGGGGGGATGTAAAAGGAGGTTGGGCTATTTCGCCTCTCCTAAGTCGGAAAATAAGCAATTTTCGTCATTCGCGTCGCGCTGACGTGAGTTTTCAAGAACCAATGAGATGCTGGTTGTAATTTAGAGGCGGGGATTCACTCCGGACCTACGTTTAGACTGGAGATAAAGCTAGAAGTGTGGCGAATTTTATACTTCTCCCTAGTAAACTAGATATCACTTCTTGATATCACTTCTTGATATTACAGTAGAACGAGCATACATTAGTGTCGATTTTACCTGGAACTGACAACAACAGTCCATTGTAAATTTTATTGCAAGGATTGGCTTATCTAGAGTCAAAATAGGTCTAACATAGAACATACCTTTTCATTGGTCCTTCTGACCACATACTTTTAAAAATTTCAGGAATGTATCTTTTAACAATTAGTTAGTCGACAAAGATGACTTTTACTAGGCAGCTTTCATCCACGATACTACTTTAAGAAACTAACTTCTTCAGAAACGGTTATAAAATTTTCTAAGAGGCTAGTTGGAGCAGCAAAGTCCGGAGTCTCGTCTCCCTGACCTTAGCTTCCTTTCCAAAAATACAGAAAACGAATTTACCAGAGTGACCACTCAAGTTAAGTGCTCCCAAGCGCCTAGTATATCGGAAAATGGAAAAAAGAGGCAAGGATTGCACTGGCCGGAAGGAATAAATGTAAATTTAAGGGGACTACCAGGGATATGGACGGAATGTGTCAGCCTTGATTCTCGAAATATTCGCCTCATTTCGAAAGGAGCCCACTGCGCGTTAACGATCTTCGAGAATCCCATAGCACAACCATTTTTGAGACACTTTGGGCCAACTTACTTTTAAAGCCACTTTTTGCTTTCTTTCGTGATGAGCAAAGGAAAAAAACCAGCCATTTAAAGTCGGCCATCCGAGGCCAACATTGACTGACACTCAAAGAAATCCAATAAAAAGACTAGTGTTGCCACTTTCGTCGAAGAAATAGTAAATATATTTTTTGAAGTTAACTTGGTTTCGGTGTTGTTATTTTTCTCTAAGAGGAAACGGAAACTATAGTAAATACATTGTCGCTTGATTACCCGATTTCTTTCACAGACATATCTAAATGCCACACGGGAATGGTAATAGCAGGCATTTTGAAATGCAACAAAAATATCTCATTCTATTTATGGGTTGGCAATTGACAGAGAGAGCAAATATTAGACTAAAAAAGTGTCGTGGTTTAATGCTTGAACTTACGCTGAGAGGATTAGCATCATTCCTTAATTTTAATATCGATAAATGCTTCAGCAAGTAAGCGGGTAAATTAAGAAAACTGTTAATACTGTCTCATTGAACTTACACGCGCTCGTATGTTGTTGTTTTAAACCGATATTTTTACGTTAAAGGGCAGTCGTTCCTTCAGCTTTAGTCTTAAATCTGGTTATCAAACAACACTTATTAGTCACATTTCGAGATGTGGGAAGGAAAGAGAAAGAAAACATGGTATTTTGAGCTGCAACTGTCAAAGCCAAGTTAATGGTGGAAGTTTTGTGGACAGAAATACCGCAGAAATGCTACAAGAATGGTGACACACTTTCTTGTTTAATGTTGTTGATAAGTAAGTCAACTAAGAATCTGAACAAGATACCAAACGTTATAGCATGTAATTCCCATGAGCTTAGATATTATCCAATAAAAGTGTGTTGTAATGAGATATCTTATCATAGTTACCTCGTAATTAACTCTCTTACTAAATTACTGTAATGCACTTATCATAAAGTCCGTTTCTCACCGGATTTATTGTTCCGGATGACGATATGTTGACATTCCATCCGAAGCGGTTTTGCATCGAGAGAAACGGAGACATTTAGAATGGACTGAAGGAAACATTCCCAAATCTTTGCTCTGTAAATTGATATATTTCTGAAACATTGTACAAGAGGTCCCGGAACGTTAACAAAAATTGAAGAATTTTATTTATGTAAATTACACGGTAAAACTTGCACGGCAGCTGCAAAATTCTTTTTACCAAGTTCTTGTGACGGAGTACAGTTCTTCGGCAACGATGTAGAACAGGGATCAGCGTGGGCATTAGTCCTATCCTTAAGCCTCAAATAATGCTTTTATCGGATCAGGAAATAACGAAACCTAACCAGATTTTCAAAATTTTAGTAACTCTAAATATAAAACTACCACAAAACCCCACTAATCAGCTGCCTTGAATGATATGAAAGTAGTAAGCCGAGCTCACGGATAATAAGTATGACTCAATAGATTGCGTGGTGTGAAGCTAGAAATATTGAACCTTAGGAGATCCTCACTGCTTTTGTGGCAGGTTTTGATAGCAAGTCGGGTTTCAGAGTTTTACTGAGCAATATTCCATTCCTGTAATTACTTGCATAGCAACCAACTCGCAGGGGGGGGAGGGATCTCTTCCAAGTTGCCCGGGGGGATCTCTTCCAACTTGCCGGGGGGAGGGATCTCTTCCAACTCGCAGGGGGGGAAGGGATCTCTTCCAACTCGCAGGGGGGGGGAGGGATCTCTTCCAACTTGCCGGGGGGAGGGATTTCTTCCAACTTGCCGGGGGGTGAGGGATCTCTTCCAACTTGCCGGGGGGTGAGGGATCTCTTCCAACTTGCCGGGGGGTGAGGGATCTCCTCCAACTTGCCGGGGGGTGAAGGATCTCTTCCAACTTGCCGGGGGGTGAAGGATCTCTTCCAACTTGCCGGGGGGTGAAGGATCTCTTCCAACTTGCCGGGGGGTGAAGGATCTATTCCAACTTGCCGGGGGGTGAAGGATCTCTTCCAACTTGCCGGGGGGTGAAGGATCTCTTCCAACTTGCCGGGGGGGGGGGTGAAGGATCTCTTCCAACTTGCCGGGGGGGTGAAGGATCTCTTCCAACTTGCCGGGGGGGAGGGATCTCTTCCAACTTGCCGGGGGGGAGGGATCTCTTCCAACTTGCCGGGGGGAGGGATCTCTTCCAACTTGCCGGGGGGCGGAGGGATCTCTTCCAACTTGCCGGGGGGGGCGGAGGGATCTCTTCCAACTTGCCGGGGGGGGCGGAGGGATCTCTTCCAACTTGCCGGGGGGCGGAGGGATCTCTTCCAACTTGCCGGGGGGGGCGGAGGGATCTCTTCCAACTTGCCGGGGGGCGGAGGGATCTCTTCCAACTTGCCGGGGGGCGGAGGGATCTCTTCCAACTTGCCGGGGGGCGGAGGGATCTCTTCCAACTTGCCGGGGGCGGAGGGATCTCTTCCAACTTGCCGGGGGCGGAGGGATCTCTTCCAACTTGCCGGGGGGCGGAGGGATCTCTTCCAACTTGCCGGGGGGCGGAGGGATCTCTTCCAACTTGCCGGGGGGCGGAGGGATCTCTTCCAACTTGCCGGGGGGCGGAGGGATCTCTTCCAACTTGCCGGGGGGCGGAGGGATCTCTTCCAACTTGCCGGGGGGAGGGATTTCTTCCAACTTGCCAGGGGGTGAGGGATCTCTTCCAACTTGCCGGGGGGTGAGGGATCTCTTCCAACTTGCCGGGGGGTGAGGGATCTCTTCCAACTTGCCGGGGGGTGAGGGATCTCTTCCAACTTGCCGGGGGGTGAAGGATCTCTTCCAACTTGCCGGGGGGTGAAGGATCTCTTCCAACTTGCCGGGGGGGTGTAGGATCTCTTCCAACTTGCCGGGGGGGTGTAGGATCTCTTCCAACTTGCCGGGGGGGTGAAGGATCTCTTCCAACTTGCCGGGGGGGTGAAGGATCTCTTCCAACTTGCCGGGGGGGAGGGATCTCTTCCAACTTGCCGGGGGGGAGGGATCTCTTCCAACTTGCCGGGGGGGGGCGGAGGGATCTCTTCCAACTTGCCGGGGGGCGGAGGGATCTCTTCCAACTTGCCGGGGGGGGCGGAGGGATCTCTTCCAACTTGCCGGGGGGGGGCGGAGGGATCTCTTCCAACTTGCCGGGGGGGGCGGAGGGATCTCTTCCAACTTGCCGGGGGGCGGAGGGATCTCTTCCAACTTGCCGGGGGGGGCGGAGGGATCTCTTCCAACTTGCCGGGGGGGGGCGGAGGGATCTCTTCCAACTTGCCGGGGGGGGCGGAGGGATCTCTTCCAACTTGCCGGGGGGGGCGGAGGGATCTCTTCCAACTTGCCGGGGGGCGGAGGGATCTCTTCCAACTTGCCGGGGGGCGGAGGGATCTCTTCCAACTTGCCGGGGGGCGGAGGGATCTCTTCCAACTTGCCGGGGGGCGGAGGGATCTCTTCCAACTTGCCGGGGGGCGGAGGGATCTCTTCCAACTTGCCGGGGGGCGGAGGGATCTCTTCCAACTTGCCGGGGGGCGGAGGGATCTCTTCCAACTTGCCGGGGGGGCGGAGGGATCTCTTCCAACTTGCCGGGGGGCGGAGGGATCTCTTCCAACTTGCCGGGGGGCGGAGGGATCTCTTCCAACTTGCCGGGGGGAGGGATCTCTTCCAACTTGCCGGGGGGCGGAGGGATCTCTTCCAACTTGCCGGGGGGCGGAGGGATCTCTTCCAACTTGCCGGGGGGCGGAGGGATCTCTTCCAACTTGCCGGGGGGGCGGAGGGATCTCTTCCAACTTGCCGGGGGGCGGAGGGATCTCTTCCAACTTGCCGGGGGGGGCGGAGGGATCTCTTCCAACTTGCCGGGGGGCGGAGGGATCTCTTCCAACTTGCCGGGGGGCGGAGGGATCTCTTCCAACTTGCCGGGGGCGGAGGGATCTCTTCCAACTTGCCGGGGGGGGGCGGAGGGATCTCTTCCAACTTGCCGGGGGGCGCGGAGGGATCTCTTCCAACTTGCCGGGGGGCGCGGAGGGATCTCTTCCAACTTGCCGGGGGGCGCGGAGGGATCTCTTCCAACTTGCCGGGGGGCGCGGAGGGATCTCTTCCAACTTGCCGGGGGGCGCGGAGGGATCTCTTCCAACTTGCGGGGGGGCGCGGAGGGATCTCTCCCAACTTACTGTGGCGGCGGAGGGATCTCTTCCAACTTGCCGGGGGGGGCGGAGGGATCTCTTCCAACTTGCCGGGGGGGGGGCGGAGGGATCTCTTCCAACTTTTTAAGAGGCAGCGCCAGATGGAGCCAGAGTTCACTACACGTGCGAACCAAGTCAACTCGCACTGCCTCTAGCGGAGCTTCTAGACTCACTCAATGCCCTGTAAATAACTCTTCATCCATGTCAGTAATGGAATGGTTTATCGAAACAAATTTCGGGCGAAAACGGAAACTAGGTCGTCCAAAAGGTCTTAAACAAGCTGCCCCAGCAGAAAGGACACTCGTGCGGGATATGTAAGATAATAAAAATTTAAACAATAGGGGCTAAAAAAGCGAGCTTTAGATAAAAAATTCTTTGCTAGACGCCATACCTCCAGTTGTGAACTTGTGAGAGTCTAATAAATATTAACAGTAGAACTAGCAGCAGACAACTCCTTCTAAAGACTTAAGCTATCCACTAGCACCATCGCGCGCCACCATCCTTAACCCACCGCACCAACGCGTGCTTCTGAGCAGGCGGAGTCTATTTATCCTTTTTTGCGGCTTCAGCTAGAGTGCGTTCTGGTGGAGTCACCAAATAAGTGTTTACTTTAAAAAATCGAAATCGCAATGATGGGGATGAAAAGCCCGAACACACGGCGCTAACCAAATTCTTCACTTGGCGAAAGTGAATAGTCTTGATAACACACCAACAGTTGGCCCAATGGCCCTCTAGTAGCGGTTTCTGAATTTTCCCTCCAAAACGTGAGACGCTCGCAGTTGTAGACGGCCGAACTAGATTCAAGCACCCGCGTCTGTGTTCCGCGGCTTTACGTTGAGGGGAAGGGGTAGGAAATTTTTTGGAACACGACCAATTTTTTTCTCTCTAGTGTACGCGCGATGGAAGCGGCATAAAATCCTCAAATTTGTTCACTAGTGCCAGGATCTACTACCAATGCTAGAACTCTTTACTTCTAGTCTCATCTTACTTCTGGTTACACTAGTAGAAATATCCAGTTTTAAGTTTTCTTATTAAAATACGAAGGGACCGATCATAAATTTTTCGTTTAATTTTTCCACACCCTGAGTTGTCATATTGCACGCAAGAATTTCTGAAACTCAACCTTAACAAGAGCTCTCGATGATAATAATTAGTTATCGTAAATTTAAAATGTACTATAAATAAACCCAATAGAAAATAATACTAAAAATATCTTGAAAATAGCCCTTAACTTTAAATTGAAGAAATTTCTGCCTTCGCCTTTCCTTGAGCTTTCACTAACTCAAAAGTCGAAACGCATTGCGGTGAAGTTTCCCCACAGGGGTGAAATGAAAATCAAGAGATCTCTCCGTTAGCAGACTTATTAGTCATACGGCGTAATTGAGGAAAACCATAAAGAGAATAATTTCTTCAATCGATTTGATATCATTGACCCCTTGAACTATATGCGAATTGAAGTGGATTAAACTGAAATTTTCACGAATGCAATAAAGAACATTAACATTTCATTTGCTATGTGACGAAATATTGAAAAGCAGCGTGTTTTAAACGCTTTACTTGTATTTAAGAAGTGACGTCATGGCTTTAAAATCGGCCATAATTAAAAGTAACTTCATTAGATGAACATTTGCACTTTTCACGGTATTTAATTTATGGGAATTTCTAGAAATATGACTTAATATTTTAACGTCAGTAAAATGATAGTTGAAATTTCTAGTAAATTAAATTTATGATACTTGATAATTTAGAATTAATCTCTTTCAATTCAAAACGCCGACCGACTAACCCTTCCATATCTCCCTTGGTCTCTGGTTCACCTCCTCAACCCAACGGGGCTATATTTCAAAGCGAGGTCTCACATTTTACTTTCTGCAAAAGTCCCCACAGCGTGTCTGTCCTTCTTAATGGACAAGCCCGAGAGGTCAACCTATGTTAGTGGTTAGCGGAGCGTAGCTTCCAGAATCAATACAACCGGACGTTATTAATAGAGCATTTAATTAGCTAAATAGTGTCGTAGAGGGTCGAGAACATTTTAGTTCTTACCCATAATACTCCCCACATATTCATCGGAAATTACTCTCTCGCTCTTCATTCAAATTAATTTACTGTGCCTCTTAGCAAATGTCAAACGTTGACATTTAAATATAAGTTGAAATGGATTACGTAATCTTAATATATTTTGGTAATAAATGAGCCTTATAAAAATTGACCGAGAACCTGTACGCTTGAGTTGAGAAAAGAAATTGACTTCGTTTTGTATTTTGATTAAACTATATGCAAGCGCGGAAGTACAAGTGCGATATTTCCCATATTAAAAACGGATGCAATCTCAGTTTGCATCTGACTTAACGACTTCAAAATAGAAAAGCCAGTTTTAAAAGGAGCAACGCCTTATTTTTTGAAAAGTGGCTAATTTTGGTTTTAAAATGTCAATTGTATGGAACCCAAGTAAAAGGCTGACGAAAAATCGAACCTCAAAAGCCATAAAGCCGGTCTATAGGTTATAGAAAAGATGTGATGTAAAGACCATCTGTAGGATTTAGGAATCCAGGGTACTAAATATTAAAGAAATATGTTGAATTTCACGGAGTTTATTCCGTAAAGAAAGTTTTTACACATTTCTGAACGCCATTTTCCAATATGGATGCCTATTGGAAAAATTTTTCATATAGCGTGCCTACTACTAAAGAGTAACATTCCTGCAAAATTTCAGCCTTCTAAGTAAAGAGGTTTGGGCTGGGCATTGATTATCAGTTAGCCAGTCTGGACTTTGACTTACAGATTATAAATTGGCAATTTTACATATCTCTATGTAACGGAATTTATTAATTTAATTAACGAATTAATAGTTTAATTTTTAGCACCCCTCCCCGACCCCCAAACTAAAACCGTCACTCAGGTCGTGACGTCATTAAGACACCAAAAGCGTGGGCTAAAATAAGATTTTAAAACTATTTCTTGTATCATTCTATTCTTATAATGATACGGAAGGCAGCATAATATCTTTATATTGACGTCATCATGACCCAAGCATCGTGAATACTTGAGTATCCGCCCACATGTCGAAGGTTTCATCTTTACATTGCATTCATTTTATTTTTAAAATTTCATTGTCTAACTCTTTTTAAGTTTAAAATTTTCCATTGCATAAGAAATATGAGATTTATGATTTATTTATAAATCGAGAAAAAAAATATAAAGAGTATAGGGAAGTTCAATAAGAAGCAGAAATTGTCGTATGTTTCCCGTGCCATATGGTCCAACAAAGTATCATTTTTAACAGCAAGTCCACCCGATAGCTCGAATTTGATAGCGAGAGAAATATTGTCAAAAATACAGAGATCGACTATAAAAAGACAACGCCCTTTCTAGGGTTAGTAACATTACAGAATAGGTCAAACTGGGAAGGTCATTTATTTAACTCCCCTCTGCCAGCGTTCACCTACTCCGTGTCCGTTTCCACGGCGTGTGTGAATATATCTCTTAAATAATTCAGGTATAAGGCGGCTGGAATCGAGATGAGGGTTAATAGATAAACACTCGGAAACTATCAACGATTCTCGGCACCCTTAATGTTGTTGCTTAGTGAGAAAGGGAACGCGCCCCTAACGCTTAACTTAACCACGCTATACGTCTATACTATGGTAACATTTTGTGTTTTGAAATTCGAGACGATGTATCAACAATGTGTTTGTCTGTCTGGCTAATGAAAGGCTTGAGTGATGAATATGTCTTCAGAATTATTTTGGGTTGGGTTCACATGTTGTAAATTACCTTACACAGAGAGGTTAGTGTACTGACTTGGTATTATCAAAGAGAAATAGAATTTAGAGAAAGTGAAGTACTGTTGTGAATGGGGCCAGTTGTTCGTCAAAATCAATGTGCACTATGTACCTTTTGATTGTATTAAAATAATTACGCGTAATCTAAAAGTGAATAACCCCTGTGATTATGTTTACGACGCGAACTATTTTTCTCTATAGAACATTACGTAATTGCTTGTAGAGAAACAACGCGCGTAACGGAGGGGTTTCTTCCGACTCGTCAAGAGGCAACGCCAGATGGAGCCAGAGTTCACTACACGCGGGAGGCTAACCAGCTTGCACTGCCTCTAGCGGCGCTTCTTGACGCACCCCTACGCTTCTGTTTTTCGACCAATAAGCACATTAGTTTAATATTACGTTATGTTTTCCTCCGATTTTGAGACATTCAGGGCGTTGATAGAAAATTTTGGTGTTTCGTGACTTTAATCATGTGCACTCGTTAAATTTAATTCGGTTTGCCTGCTTACTTACGCTAGTAGTCATACTCTAGTTTTACACTATTTCGTATATCGCAGATAGCAGTGATTGTTTGCTGTCGGCTGAGATGGAACGCGAAACAAGTGTCACCTAGCTGCGCTATTCTTACTTCATCAGTTATTTTTGTTTGTCATTTTTAATATGCAAGATCCCTTTGAGTAAAACGTGCCGATGTATAATGCAATGAAAATACAGAGCTGAATAAGCATATACTGCCCATAAATTCCATTGGAGTTGTTGATTGAATCAATATTTTTAATTTATTGCCCGGCAAATAATTTATTTTTAGTTGTTATTCCATAATGTAATTTTGCGACGAGAACACTAGGCTCTGTATACAGAATATAAAATACAAACTGTTTGAAAGTATTTGCGGATAAAATCTTTAGTTTCCAAACTTTGAACTCTCGGTGTCTTAATTTTGAAATAATTTAGAACTTGTTAAATGCAACGGGAAGCTGAAACTCGGAAAATAATCTGTTATTTTCCTGAATACTAAGCTCATAGCTTTATGAAATATATTAGATTTTTGCACTATCCCACAAAATTTTAATAAACGTACTACACCTAGATCAAAAGATCCTATTAATAAATTGAAATATTCCAACAAGTCAACGTATTAATTTTCATCTTGAAGGTGAAAATGTTCACCCACAAAAGGATTTTCGTACTTCACGCGACTGGAAAAGAATTGTACCACGTGAAGTTCCGTTCTTTATCTAAGAAAGCGTGACCCTTGAGTCTTTTCTAAATATAAACATGGGTAAAATTTTATAATTACTCATGGAGATTCATTTCGAACTTTCAGATAAATCTTCATATATTTTTTTAAATTTACAAATAGCCAGGCATAAAATATTTTTTGGAATTATTAAAAAAGTTCGTAATTTATTGCAAGGTGTAATAATCAAAATTAAAAGTACTTGGCCAGTTTAAATGAGACGTTCTAAAACTCTGCAGGGACACGTTGTTTAACCACTAACCCTGCCCCCTCCGCCAAGGAAAGACAAACCTACATCTATACGTGCAGAACGGAGGCAAAATAATAGACCATGGCGATACGTGGCCCTAGTATTCACCGAATCGCGGACTTCTTTATTTTTTCGGAGCCAAGATCATGTACAGATTCGAATGGCACTTTCGCCACCATCTTTCTCTACTTAAGCGGTAAGCCTAAATCCCAACCGGTCATGATCGCCAACATTTTTCTTCCACCATTGTTTACTTAAGGTATTTTTTATTATCACTAAGCCTAAAAGAAGGGAGCCACAATTGAGTCACGGAAGGTTTAAGAAACGGATGTTTAGAAAAAACATGGGCCTTTTAACAGGGCATCAAGCGACTATAATCGTAAAAGATCTCCCGTCTCTCGAGAGCTATTTAGAAGAAAGAAACTCTTTAACAGCAATGTCCGAGAGGTACAAAAGTCAATTACGAATGATTGCGCCAACTAAGCGTTTTCCCTCTCTTGGACCGACATTTATAATTACGTTAGCTCAATATATTCGGTCTAAACCGGAGCTGATCTAATTTGAGATGGTGTGCACGTACATACATCTTATAAAACTTTTGAAACATTAAGGATCGCACAATTAGGTTTATATTTATCCATTCTCAACTGTTGGGCTATCGATTTTTTTATTCGATTATAAAACTTAGCCACATTGATGACTTGGTTTAATTTTTTTTGGTCACTGACGTTAACCACAAAATAAATAAGTACTTGAGTGGTTCAAAGTCAACAATTTCCTTGGAACATTTAAAATTCAGTAACGAATATGCGTTTTCTTCGCATTTGCATATGCATATTAAGTCATCGAATGTATTCCATTTAATAATACAAAAACAGGGCTTCGCAAAAATACAGGAGATTAACTGTGAAAACGCGAATGCATTAAGATTAAACCCATTATTCAAAAGACTAAACGTTAATCCCGGCCAATACATCAAACAAGTTTAGAGCTACTTAGAATTCAGCCTATAAGTCTTTTACCGGGTGGGTTTGGAGATTCTATCAGGGTAACTATACACTTTAAGGGCATATAAGACTAACGTAACGAGGAGTCCTAATTTTGATGTTCAAGAAGATTTATTTTACCTTACCACATAATAGTAGTAAAAAAGTCAGTTTTGATTAATTCAGCGGGTGGCATATAAATTGAAACAGGTTGTTAAGCCTTGTTTATTTGTTTGAATTACACGAATTTCAGTGGAGATAGTAAGGTGAGGAAGTAGTCTTTTACAATGTAGATTCCCGATTTAGTGATACGACCTATTCATAGTAATGAGAGAAGATGTCGCTACATTGTACCTCAATACTCTTGAACTAGTATTCTCTTTGTAAATCTCACTGGTTCACTTCTTTTCCGACGTAAATACGCGCGAAAAACATCGGAAGGTGGGATTTTCTTCTCACTTACAGTGGTTTGACCTTTCCAAAAAACTCTGCTCACTCTTACGGTAGTTTGACCTTTCCAAAAAAAACTTTGCTCACTCCGAAA
>JAEQBA010000643.1:0-54386 GCA_019434445.1 Phalangium opilio
GCGAGGTGTCGGACATTGGTCAAAATCGGTATCGAACCGAAACCTCGAAAGCAAACCAAATTACGCGGCTTTTCAGAAAGGGGTATAATTCTTATTGGGTGTTCAATCGGTGGTCAGGTGGCCTTATTACTTATCGCAAATCGTGCCAAGTGTCCCTCCCCTCGCTATTTATTTCTCAAATTATAAATTAAAATCGTCGTATTTCGTCAAGTACAAAACGATAACCTTGAATTGTTTAGCGATTTGTCGGTAACGTTACAAAGGTACAAAACTTACCACGGTATAGTTTAATAACTCCCCCATTGAAGTTAAAACAATGCGTAGTAGGTGCGCGCGGTAGTAGGGTTTGAAATAAATTTACAGGAACTGCCTTGTACCGAATAACTTATTGTTAAAGAAAGCTTAGTTGGACTTCGTGCTACGAAATATTTTAACCCGAGTCTTCAATCCTTTTACTGAAAAACTAAAATTATACCGTTCTTCGTTAGTCAAGTAAAACTAGGTAAGGTTTCTCTGTTTTTTTTCGCGCTGTACCACTACAGTTTGTTGTAATATTGGGGTTATAACAAATTAAACGAAAACCCATGTGGCGTTTTTCAAGGTATATGTTAATAATAATGTACATCACGAGGTTGTGACTTTTTTTCCTCCCCATTTGTTGTTCAATGGTAAAGTTACCGCCGAGGGAGTAGTCACTCAGGCTGTATTTTACTTCGGTAGAAGCGTATAGGAATTAATGTTAGGTCAGCGTCTGTAGACCTTGGTTCGAATCGGCGAAATATTATTTATTTAGCTTGTTAGTGAACGTCCCCTCGGTTTAGTCGTAAACTTTCAAAGGTCTACGTGGAGGTTTTTCGAGTAGAAAACAGAGAATCGTATATCTGTTTTGCTAATTCATTTTCGCGCTAAATTCCCAAGGTTTTAGCCGGCTAGAAAGTACACTCTTAAAAACAAACTTTTATTTTCGAAAACGGAACTTTGTTGCGGTACTAACCCTTTTGAAAGCCGATTTTTTATTGTAGATAATTTGGAAGCGAAAACGGCGATTTTGTTAAGACGGAAAATGAATATCGCCGCGATATTTTTATCATTGTGTTTCGGTGGAATTTTGGCCATCGATGAAAAATCTATCGTAACGAATGAGACACCCGGAGGTATTTTAGAAGGTGATACTACGATAATGAGAAATGAAAGTACGATTGGAACAAATGAAACAACCGGAAATTGGACCTCGTCCGATGATACGGAGAATACTACCACTTCCGGTTCCGAAGGGGGTACTATGGCGCGTTTTTCCCGGTTGATTTGGCGCATATATTAGAGAACGATATGGATTCTAGCGATCCATTCGCCTTCAATAAATCCAGGTGAGTTGAAGCGCGTTTCTTTATGGTTTTAGTATTTGAACTTTGTTTTATTCGCAGCCTGGATCCGACGATCGGTACTCATATTATAGCGCCATGCATGTACAACAAGGATTCCTTTTGCGCCCAAAATATTCCATTGACTAGTCTCAACGCCCCGGCAGTTGTCCTGGACATGAGGGGAGTTGTTTGGGATAACGCCACCGCTAGTATCCGCCTAGAAGACGTCGTTCAATGGGAAACCATCAACGGGAACATTCCAAACGGTTCCATAGTGCTTTTCGAAACTGGTTGGAGTCGTTTTTGGTCCAACAGTAGCGCTTACCGCGGATCCGACTCCACCATTGATCCAATTCAGTTTGTCTTCCCCGATATTGACGTCTCAGTCGCTAACTGGTTGGTCAATGGAAGAAACTTTACCGGGGTAAGTTATTTGAGGCCCCAAACTGACTATCTATAAATTCTTAGACTTGACCTTGGAGACGATTTATTAGGTTGGTATCGATACCTACTCGCTGGAACGAGGAAATGCCACGGAAGTTCACGAAATCTTAGCCAGTCATAACATGTTCGTTATGGAAAACTTGGTTAACTTGGATTACCTTGAGGCTCACGGTACCGAATTGACCGTGGTACCTTTAAAAGTGCAAGGAGCCGGGGCTGTACCTTGCGGAGTCATTGCCAAGGGCAAAGGCGAACCCGTTTTGCATCCACCACCGGTCAAACCCGAACCGTCAACGACTCTGGCAACTACTACTATTCCGGAGGTGACCACCGCGTCTCCAGCCATTTCGACAACTGAAAGCTCAAATAGCAACGCCATTCCCGATTCTCAAGAAAGCTCAAAAACTCCCAATTCCTCGGTCCACTTTCAACCGGCTAATGTATTGATGATTCTTTCGTGCATTTTCCTGGGAATTATAAGTTTCGGACGTCGGGAAAAGTTTTAATTTCATTATCTTTATTAACTCAATACATGTTTTTAATTAGAATTTAAATGGAATTATTACGTATTAATTGTTATTGTACATAATATTTTGTTTTTGTTTGTAATATTTGTATTTATCGAAGACGTTTCTATATTAAATCACGAACACCGCTCACGCTTATTATAATTAAAGATATTATATATATTTAAAATTTACAAATTTTTGAAAAATAAACTATTTTATAAATAAGGCGCAAGATGTCGCTAGTGAGCTTAGCGGAAGTTTGTTTCGCCACCCCGCTCCTCCCAGTCTCCCACTTTCCTACTGAGTGAGGGAAA
The DNA here is from genome assembly GCA_019434445.1 of Phalangium opilio. Classification (NCBI taxonomy): domain Eukaryota; kingdom Metazoa; phylum Arthropoda; class Arachnida; order Opiliones; family Phalangiidae; genus Phalangium; species Phalangium opilio. The sequence continues at coordinate 2,632 of JAEQBA010000643.1, forward strand.
GTTTAATCTTGTCAACTTTAAAACTAATTATAATGAATTGAAATAAGTTTAAGGTAAAGAAATCATCTATATACGTTTGAAATAATCATTAATGTAAGTAATTCCATAAGTTTTACGGGTATTTATTTCGTAATACTTAAAAGAAGTGCTAAAAAACGCAAATTAACTTAAGCCTTGGCTAATGACTTTGACAAGAAGCACTTATAAATGTGGGTGGTGGTGGGTTCCCCCCCCCCGGCACCCCATGGCTAGTTTTCAACCTTAGGGGCACTATTTTGAAAGGTTTCCTTACACACGCAGAAGCCCCTTAATGAGTAAGCCTATTAATGTTATACGTAGTAGGGTAGGGTGGTTGTAAACCTTCTTCATTTTTGTCCAACCTCGCAAATGCTAATTTGTTAATAGTGGTCAGCGAGAATTTACCATCACGCGGGAGGAGGAGGGGGGGGGGACTTCCAAAAATGCTTCCGCGTTAGATGTTACGTTTGTCAATGATAAAGACTTTCTCAATTGATAGAATCCCCACTATTTTTTCTTTCTTGGGGGCGAGTCAAAACTCGGAAAATTCTCAGCGGCAGGTAGAATAGGGGGAAATCGCGAGTAAACGTGACTGAAGAGTTGCCCGAGGGGCTAACCACTGTCTGGCTCCCTGTACACCGATTACGGATTACGCGTAATCATTTTAGCACTCTCAAGGGCAGGACTTCTAAAGATTGCGCGTAATTACTTTAATACAGTCAAAGGTACATCGCGTACACCGAGTGACCGGCCCCTCGGAGTTTTCCCTCCACACGGTGCTTTTTACGTTTCGAGAGATTCAGGAACAGATAACGTTTGATGGCCATCTTCTATTGTGGAGTATAGGAACTTAGGAAGTCCATTTCAGCGACTTTATGGGGGGTCAAATTGAATAAAATAGCGAATAGGCGGGAAATGTTTAAATTTGGCCTTAAAATGTATTTGTCAGCTGAGTGTTAAAATTTGTTGGGGGATGCTAGGTGGCAAAGTTCTCAGGGTGGTACGCTAATTCTGATAGGGGTGACCTCGCCTCGACGGCGCCTGAAAAGCTTCTGGGAAAATTTTGTTTTGGATTGGTTTTAATGTTTTTTTTTTTTTTTTCATTGGTACTGTTTGTTGGGGGACCAAGGAGGATGTATACATTCTCCTTGGGGGGGGGCATAGGTTACCTTCCGAATTTTGTAGGAATATAATTTTTAACCAAAGATAAAGGAAAAGCATAATTTTTAGAGGAAAAGTGAAATTTTTTGGTTAATTTTTTATAACTGATTCGAAAATTTGGGATAGTTACGAATGTTCCTCAAACTGGCCCAAACTAAAGCGGCCTTTACACGCTCAATGTTTTGCACAAATAAAGTGGAGGACATTCATCAAATTCATCATCTTATAAAATATTCCCAAGACTTTTCACTAATTGTGCAAATAAAATCTATTCATGATATTGAAAGCTCAATATGTAGAACAAAAATTTTAAATTTTATTGGGCAAATATATTGATCATATTGCACACTATTTATTCAATTATATTTTATCACAATATAAAAGTTTATGTTGAGTCCATGGACCGTGTACAATTTTATTGACCAAACCAATGCGAAATATTGTTCGTATTTTGAATAAAATTTTGAGCAATAAAAACTCACTCAAAATATATGTTCAGTTTTTTTACGCAAATATTGTCCAAAATTTACCGCAAATGATTTTCCATTTCCTAAAACATATTGTAGCATTATATTTGAACTTTGCACAAATATTAGTCAGGATAACGTTCTATCATAAGTTTATAAGATATGTTCCATAAGTATGACACTTCCTATACTTCGTAATGCTAGAGACTTACTGAGAGCTAGTTCGAGAACGACGCGAGAATTGACTACACTCGGTTTTGCAGTCCATCTTCCTTTTTAGTCTGTCCTTAGCCTTTGACAGCGCCTCACTAGGCGTCGCTTTACGAGAATCTATGACGTTTCGCCTACGTCACTTCATGACAAGCTCTCATTAACCAGTGACACACTTATGGAACATATCTTATAAACTTATGGTTCTATTAATACTTTGTAGCTTAAACAACGGGCCCCACGTTTTTTGCGCAAATTATTGAGCGTGTAGGGTGCCAAAATAAAAAAAAAAAATTTACCCGAAATTACTGACAGATTGTAAATTTTTACAATGTTAGATGAAGTCCCGTTTTCAAAGACTGTACCATTTGAGACCTTTTCCGCAATTATGGTAGGCTCCCGATAATAAAGTGAAAATAAATACCAATTAAGCTTATCGTTTTTGATATGATAAATGTTTATGGTTCAAATAGATGTTGCCTGTTTCGAAATCAACTTGTAGTTTTGCTTTTCGAATCTTTGATTGAATTGTAACCAGTAAAAATGTATTAGTATAAACGTAACCCCCCCCCCCTTTATTCGAGCCCTTTGTCCGAGACAATTTGTTATAAAAATGTTTAGGAATAACAGTATGGGTTTCGCGGAAAACCTTCAAAGCAAGACTTCGCACGAAGCTTTGGTGTCTTTACAAGACGCCGAACTTCGTTTATTGGAAAATATGAGAAAATGCATCTCGCTGAGAGTGAAATGCGATCGAGAGTACGCCGTGGCCTTGAATTCCATTCACGCTCAAGCTTTAAAAGTAGAACAAACGGAGGAATTAAAAAGCAGTATCGTGGCCAGGGCATGGACCTCGATCATCGAAGAAACGAACAGTCTCAGCCATCTAGTCAAACAAAACGCCGATTTCCTGGCCACTAGAACCTTAGAAACATTGACTAACTTGATATCGGAGAAACGCGCCTTGAGGAAACATTACGTCGAGGAACACACCAGAATTCACGGAAATCTCACAAAGGTAAAGCGCCCCTCGACTCAAAGCCAAATTTGACCATCCGTAATATTTGGCCTTAATTTCTATTAACGCTAATATTTTGGGAGATAGATTTGTAAGTACCCAATTAAGGGGCAATTTAACGTTAGTTTAATTAACCAGAGTATTAATTAACGCGAGGGAATTAAGATTAATCTCGAGATCAATTTAGATTCGAGAAAATGTCGTGAAAATTAAAATTGAATACGAAAGATGTATGGAGTCCTGGAAAATTGCCAAAGCTAAATACGAAGATCAGTATATTAAAGGTTAATTAATTAAATTAAATTAAATTAAATTAATCAATCGTAATTAATTAAATAAAAATTAATTTGATCGTAATCAACAAACAGGAAAAAGTAACAAAAAATTAGAAGAATTGAAAGAAAAATACCAAAAAAGTACTAGAAAACTTCATCGTTTACACAACGAATACGTTTTATTACTATGCGAAGCTTCGGAATACGAAGCGCGATTGCGAACAGTTCTAATCCCCGATCTACTCGAATACCAACAAATTGTCTTGCAAGAATCGGTGGAAACGTGGAAATCAATCCTGAAGGAATACTCTCATTACACGGACGTCACCAGCGAAGGCTTTCAAGCCATTCAAAAGAAAATGAGGGACACCGTCGACAGAGTTACCGGCGAAGAGGAGTACAAAGAATTCTCAATTAAAAATAAGTAATACTTAAGTGTTTCATTTAAAATTGAGATTATTTATAATTATTAATTAAGGATTATTGACCCCTTTCAGGTCAGTTCCTTTGGAACCGGTGTCTTTTCAATTCGAAGAGAGCATCCTAGAGGATTACGCTGGCAAATTAAAAGCCGCCGAGTTGACGGTGGACGATTTCACCTTTGACGCGTTAAAAGCCAAAATGGAGGAAGTTTGGAGCAAATTAACTCAAATTAAAGGAGATATTAAGAGCCGGGAAAATCAAATGACTCAATACGAAGCCGAGATCACCGCCTTAAGAAGAACGGCCGATACCGCCTTAACGTAAATTAATAATTAACTCGTTACGAACTTCGTTAATGAACTTTTTCATTAATTAAGGCTAAGCGTCAAGAAACGCGCTGTTGATATTTTAAAGAAACAATTAGGAGAATTAAAGTGCCAAGAAGAAATTCTAAAGAAGCTATGGGAGATTTTGGACGCTCCTTTGAACATGGTCGGACCCGAAGGACCTCCTCCTGGTCTGGAATTGGAAGATACCACCACGGGCGCTAACAAAATGGACGCCGCCGCCGAAACCGCCAGCATCACCAGCCATAAAGTTGGCCGATCCGCTAAAGTTGTCATTGACAGAATTTGCAATCAACTTCATATTAAACGAAATGTAAATTTAATTAATTAGCGCAAGTTTTTAATGATATCTTGTAATTACTTCGTAATACAGGGTTCATACAAACCTGGAAAAATCAGGGAAAACCTCAGGGAATAATCAGGGAAATAAATAGTTGACAAAAACCTCAGGGAAAATTCAGGGAAATTTCGAATTTTTAGTAAAATTCAGGGAAATTTCGAATTTTTAGTAAAATTCAGGGAAATCAGGGAAATTTGCGTCAAACAGGGGCCGAGTAATTAAGCAAAATGTTCGTAAACATCCCCTCCATAGGATTAACATTACACTATACTTTGGAGGCTCATAACTCTGGTTCTACTAGAGATACGGGGATGCCCTTTGAGTATGATATAGCCCTATTTGTCCCCCCCCCCTTCGTTAACGGGAAAAGCCTAGAAAATTCAGGGAATTATATGGGGAAAAACCTGGAAATCTCAGGGAAATTGGTTTTCCAAAAGTTGTATGAACCCTGTAATATGTGTAATTATTTTTACAATAAATCATTGTATCGTTGTCAGCCAGGTGAAGCTTCTCCCAAGCTTCCTCCGCGCAGTACCGTCGTTTTCAATAACTCGAAAGCCAGTCCTTTAGCCAAGAAATCATCGGTTAATAATATCAGTATGGAAGATGGGGCACCGGATTTATTGGGTCTTCACGACCACGATGACCGAGACGACAAAAGTCGAGCCAATCTCTCCTCTTCCAAGGAAATGAAAGATTTGAGGGACGAAGATTGGTTCCACGGAGTTTTACCTCGCGAAGAAGTCATCAGGTTGTTAGTCAAAGATGGCGATTATTTAGTCAGAGAAACGCTAAGGAACGACGAGAGTCAGATTGTCCTGTCCGCTAATTGGCAAGGATACAAACATTTTATCGTCCAAACAACCGCCGATGTAAGTAAATATTAAATAATGAATTTTATTATTTTAATTGACTAATTGTTGTTTATCTTGAAGGGGAAATTTCGTTTTGAAGGACCCGCTTTTAACACGATACGAGAATTAATCAAATACCAACAGAATTGCGGTCTTCCCGTCACCATCAGATCGGGGGCCATTCTAAGAAACCCCATTTTAAGGGAGAGATGGGAACTCAACAACGATGACGTTCAATTACTCGAGAAAATAGGAAGAGTACGTTTTCATTTCATTTGATATTAATATTTGAGGTTAAAGGCCGACTTCCATCGAAAAGAGTTCTAGCGAACTGAAAACCGAGCATCGAGACTAACAATTAAGCGACCGTGCCGATTTTCGAATCCCCGCTGGGTTAAAAGATGGAAGGGTTCTAGCGGCTAACTGAAAGCCGTGCAATGTGGTTCTAGCGAACTGAAGATACACAGTAGAGAATTTCCTTCAGGGGAAAGCAACAATTCGAAAGGAAATAAATTTAAAGGGATTTCTATTGTTCATCTTCAGTTCGCTAGAACCTCCACATTGCACGGCTTTCAGTTAGCTAGAACCCTTCCATCTTTTACCCCAGCGGGGATTCAAAAATCGGCACGGTCGCTTAATTGTTAGTCTCGATGCTCGGTTTTCAGTTCGCTAGAACTCTTTTCGCTGCTGGAAGTCGGCCTTTAACGAGTAATTTAATTGTTCTTTAGGGAAACTTTGGCGACGTTTACAAAGCGATTTTAAAATCAACTTCCGAAGAAGTGGCGGTTAAAACGTGTCGTATGAATCTTCCCGATGAACAAAAGAAAAAGTTCCTTCAAGAAGGTCGAATATTGAAACAATACGATCATCCAAACATTGTGAAATTCATCGGAATTGGAGTTCAAAAGCAGCCAATCATGATCGTCATGGAGCTAGTTCCAGGTATCTATTGATATTAACAGAAGTGAGATGAGACCAGAAGTACTGAGCTAACCAAATTCTTCACTCGGCGAAAGTGAATTAATATTCTTGATAAGACACCAACGGTTGGCCCTCTGGTAGCGGTTTCTGAGTTTCCCCTCCAAAACGTGAGACGCTCGCGGTGGTAGACGGCCGAACTAGATTCCAGCACCCGCGTCCGTGTTCCGCGGCTTTAGGTTGAGGGGAACTGGGGTAGGAAATGTTTTTGGAACTCGACCAATTTTTTTCTCTCAAGCGTAGGCGCGATTGAAGCGGCGTAAATCCTCAAATTTGTTCACTATTGCCAGGATCTATTACCAATGCTAGAGCCCTTCACTTCTAGTCTCATCTCACTTCTGATATTAATCCCTTAATTAGCTCGATCGCTCCCGGCCGCCTTAATGAACTTGAAATAATAATTGTCGTTGCAGGAGGCTCTCTACTACTTTATTTGAGGAACAACAACCAAACTCTAACGGTCCCCCAATTATTGGCGCTGAGTATTCAGGCGGCGTCCGGGATGGAGTATTTGGAGGGCAAAGGGTGCATTCACCGCGATTTGGCCGCTAGGAATTGTCTGGTCGGAAGGGGCGACATCGTCAAAATATCCGACTTCGGAATGTCCCGCGAGGAAGAGGAATACATCGTTTCGGATGGCATGAAACAAATACCTATCAAGTGGACCGCCCCCGAAGCACTCAATTTTGGTAAGCAATTAAAGATGGGGGGGGGCGTACATCTTGGGGACTAATAACGCGGGGGGGGGGGGCAGGGTTCATACAACTTTTGGAAAACAAATTTCCCTGAGTTTTCTAGGTTTTTCCCCTATATGGAGTATCCCATGGAGCAAATGTTAACGAAGGAGAGGGGGGGGGGGAATAGGACTATTACATAATCAAAGGACATCCCCGTATCTCTAGTAGAACCAGAGTTATGAACCTCCAAAGTATAGTGTAATGTTAATCCTATGGAGGGGATGTTCACGAACATTTTGTTTAATTACTCGGCCCCTGTTTGACGCAAAAATCCCTGAATTTTCCCTGAGGTTTTTGTCAACTATTTATTTCCCTGATTTTGCCAGGTTTTCCCGGTTTTCCAGGTTTGTATGAACCCTGGGGGGAAGCATTTTTGGGTCTGAATTTTTTCCCAGAACCTTTTTTTCTCCCTTATAAGCTACCGGAGGGGGGGGGTTATGGTTTGAATTATTTACTTACCCTTTAGTCCACACTTTATTCTTGTTCAAGGACATAGTTAGGAACCACAGGCTAAAAAAGAGGAACTTTGTACTTAATGGAAGAATTTTTAAGAATAACAAGTAATAGGAGAGAACTGTTAGCCCCCCCCCCTGTAATTGCAAAGAGATAAGGTACTCACAGGAAGGCCTAAATTTAAAGGATATAATATATTGAGGGATGGTTCTTGTTACTTGGCGCCAGGGGCGAATGACTGTATGAGTAATCGCTTGTTAAGTGACTGACCCCTCGCTTTACTCCGAAATATCCTCTTTTCTAGCAAAAGTAATAAAACTTGGGATTGGCGACTCAGGGGCAGGCGGGGGTCCTTGTTACTTGAAAAGAGAAGAAAGGGACCTGTCACCTTGGCTCGAAAATGGGGGAGGGGAAGGGGGTTGGGGGTTTCTAAGTGACGCCGGCTAAGTCCCGGGCCGGGGGGAAACCAAACCGCATTCTGGTCCTGTGTTGCAATATTTGATGAAATCTCTCTCTGGCCCCAATGGGTTTAGTACCCGTCCGTTTAGGGGGTCATTTTGGAAAGTTTTACAATCCTGTCAATTTGAAATATGGCGGCCTATTCTTACTTGGGACAATTTTTGCTAGAAAAATATTCCTTTTAAGACTTGCTACTAAATTTTAAAGGAACTGCTACACAATTTTAAAGTGTATGTGACACGAATTTTCTTAATTTAATCATTTTACAACAATTATAAGCGAACCACGACGGTTGAGGGGGCAAATCAAATGGTTATATAGAGTAATGTCAGTTCTACTATGCGAACGTCATACCATAGAGTAGTGTCGATAGAGGGGGGAGTAGACTGTGTATCCCTCCCTCCAGGCGCGCTTTTGTAAGAGGGGATACTGTACGCGCCTGGTAGGGGGGGGGGGTGACACTGAGCTAAGAGATAGAAGGGTATGACGTTTGCATACGTAGAACTGACATTACTCTAATTCTATCTCTTAGCTCAGTGTCATCCCCCCTACCAGGAGCGTACAGTATCCCCTCTTACAAAAGCGCGCCTAGAGGGAGGGATAAACAGTCTACTCCCCCCTCTACCGACACTACTCTATTAAAGCTTTTTAAAGCGTAAATTATTGGGATAGAAATTAATTGTAAGCGGGTGACGGATGGCGGCCATCTTGGGGGGAAATGATATATAAATAATTAAATATTTTTCAAAGGTAAATACACTTCGTTATGCGACGTTTGGAGTTTTGGTATATTGGCTTGGGAAATCATGTCTTTAGGCAGCACCCCTTATTGCGGACTTTCGAATAATCAAACCAGGGAATTAATTGATACTGGTAATTTAATCTCTTCTCTGTTATCATTTCCTTTTTGGAATCGAAATTCAGAAATTCATTCTCAGCGATATTTAATCTATCTTTTTTTAATTCCTCGTGACTCTGCCTCTCTCTCTTTCTCTCTCATCTCTCTCTCTCTGGTTCAAAGGGTACCGTTTACCGAATCCCGAAAATACCCCCGAAGCGGTTTACGAAATCTTGTTGCGTTGTTGGGAGTATACTCCAGAAAGGAGGCCTCATTTTAGAGAGATAAGAACGGTTTTGGAAGCTATCGCCGCTGAAATCGCTCAAACATAATGATAACTCCCCCTTCCTCTCTCTATCTAATAGTTCCTTTTGTTCCCCCCCCCAAATAGATAGATTTCTTCTCGTTGTTCCGATTTAATTTCGTTAATCACGCAGTTTTTATTTTAATTACAATCGCGATTCTCTCTAGGATTAATCTTCGTCACAATGGCATTTAAGTTTTTTTTTTAGACTTTGGACGTTCCCTAGTCTTTTTGATACCAAAATGTTTTATAAGATTTTAATTATTAAAGATTAAAGATACGTTATTAAATATATTATTACGAAAGTATTAACCTATTATTTTAGCTTTATTAATTAAATATTAAATCCACCTTATTCCCCTTTCGCCGGAAGTTAGGCTTAGCTCGGGATTCATGGAGGTGAATAACGGGAAGAAATTCGTCTGTCGTCTGCTACATAAGCCAAAAATATGTACTGTAGCAGACGACAGACCAATTTATTCCCGTTACTCACCCCCCCTCGCAGTCAAGTTGAATCCCGAGCTAAGCCTAACTTCCGGTGAAAGGGAATAAGGTGGATTAATGATTATAGTTGTCTAGGAAACGTTAGAAAAGATCTGATTTTTTTTTTTTTTTTTCGTTAGGATTTGTTTCAATTTTTAATTTAAACCTATTAAAAATTATCCCGTAATTATAATAGATTAATTTAATCAATTAAAGCTCTCAGGATATTTAGATTATATTGTTTTAAAAATGACGCGAGACGTAAAGTTTTTAATTAGAAAAGTGTTACTCATTAATTACAACACATTTTTTATTACATTGAAGTATTTTTAAATACCTGTAACCATTTTATCCTAAATAAGTGCATAATTATTTTAATACGCGCTACGTGATTAGTCAGCTCTAGTCTCGCCTTAAAAATGTGCCTTTGCAAATTATAGGGCCAGTATATTTACATCAAATTCTATGGATATAAAAATAACAATGGATTTTTATTTATTTTTTACGTATAAACATGGTGCCAATATATTGATTCCAATAAAATAGGAGTCTAAAAAATACGTTTCAAGTCATTTCATTACTATTTTCCTACATTTTCTTACGTATTAATGTATTTTTTATGATTTTAGGCCTACATTTAGCTGTTTGCAAACGTTTTAGGCGAAAATTCGTCCAAACACGGTGCCAATATATTGACTCCAATAAAATAGGAGTCTAAAAATACGTTTCCAGTAATTTCATTTCTATTTTCCTACATTTTCTTACGTATTAACGTATTTTTTATGATTTTAGGCCTACATTTAGCTGTTTGCAAACGTTTTAGGCGAAAATTCGTCCAAACACTGCCGATATATTGACTCCAATAAAATAGGAGTCTAAAAATACGTTTCCAGTCATTTCATTACTGTTTTCCTACATTTTCTTACGTATTAACATATTTTCTTATGATTTTAGGCCTAACTTTAGCTGTTTGCAAACGTTTTAGGCGAAAATTCGTCCAAAATTCGTTAAGCCTAATTTCAAAAATAATTTTAAATTTTGGCGCGTAATTTTTGCGTCACATGTTTGGAAACGCAACTTTCCAAATTATCTCCGATTCTATTCACCCATTGGTTGATGGATGTTTGACGTCATCCTGTAAAGGAACAAAAGAGAGTCGCGCTCCGTGGCTGATTCCAGTTTCATTCAGTCGAGGCCACTCGGGCGGTATGAATCGTGAATCCCTTGAAGACGTGCTTTTGAGTTTAGATAATAATAATCCAAGTTTATTTGATATGCCTGCGATAATTAGTAGTAGTAGCGGACGTAGTCTTAGGTAAGTCGTAAACTCTTTTTTTATTTACTTAAATTATTCTTAAAAAGTGTAATAAAACTGTCATTTCGTAATGGCTATTCGTACGAGCGGCTGAATGTGCGCCTGTTTTTCATATTTAATGTTATCGAGTACTGTTTTATCAACTGCGTACTACTAAATTGATATGTTGTTACCCCCTAAATATTGCTACGTTTGTCAAATTAATTACATTGTTTATTTCCCCAATCCCTAAAAATAGGCGCACTGTAAGACACTCGTCAACCTGGCCTGCTAGCTAAGCCTTGGCTATCGCGGTGTTTTTTGTTTACTATAGCACTGTTTTGCATTTTTATCATTAATAAGCACGCATAATTATTATCTAACTTGCATATTAACACCGCGCTAATTTTTTTGAAGTTTAATTTCAATATTTACGATAAATTGCTTAAATTATATAAATTCATTGCCGTGGGAAAAAATATTTCAAAATGGCGTTCGTTTAATCTTTAATCTCGGGTTTTTTTTAAAGGGTAGGCCTAGGTTATTTGTGACGTAGGTGCTTCTTGCTAAATAGGTTATCCCAATTTTTTTTTCCCCTCCAATAATTATCGAAAGTTTTGAAATATTTTTTTATGGCACTTAAGTGCCGCCTCTATTGTATAGAGGCGGCAATGTCTATTGACACTCCTTACACTGCTGTTTTGGGAATACTTTAATCACGATAATTCCTGGTAGTTCCGGCGCATTTTGTAGAATTAATTCCCCCGTAAGATTCCTCTTGTTTGGTTGTTTGTCTTGCCTATTTTGGTGTAGAGAAGTTTCCAGCGCGTAAAACAAATGGGATATTTCTTCAGTCACGAGTCTTGGCAAACGCTTCGCAGTTGATCAAGAGCCAATATTTTTGAAAGTTTGGCTTTGCTGCTGGGCTTAAGATTTGTTTATTTATAGCGGTTTTGTAGAGGGTTTCAAAACAAAGTCACCCCATGCTTTTAATAGCCGTCGCATTATCTTAGCATGAAAACAAAACCTCGTAGTTTGTAGTATAATGAATGGTTTGGTGTGATTATAAGAGTTTTTGCACTCGTCAGAGCTTAACCTTGGGAGTGCACCGCGCTTGCTTTTTAAGTTCATCAGCACTTGATTTCGCTCGTGTTGTGTCGTGTCGTGTTTGGTTTGAGGTTGACGCGTTGTTTGACAATGTGGGAAATGTAAGATTAGAATTCGCTCCCGCATTTGCATTTCCCGGTTGCCTTCAATTGTTTACTCGTTTGTTTCGCGCAAAATTGATGGGTTGATGTTGAACTATTTGATAGTTCGTCTTTACGACACTACTCCGTCAAACTTGGCACCGGGCCTCTGTGGTGCTCCTGATGTCCCCCACACTAAAAATTGTGCGTCACTACATGTCACAGAGGGCAGGGATGTGGGGATTTTAAGTAAAGAGCCCGTTGCAGTCAGTTTGGATTCGATCAAGGCAAGCGCAACTTTATTTATTTTCATTTCTAGTTGGCCAAATAAATCGGATTCAAATGCGCCCTTTTGAACCCGATTTTTGCGCCTTTCAAGTCGTGTCTCGCGTAAAGGAGCTAATGGTTTTACTCTTTGCAGAAAGAGTTAAGGCAACAGTCGAGAGATAATTACGTGGTATTAACGTTGGACTTTCAAGTCACCGATAATACCAGAGTAAAATGGGAAACTGTCGTATACAATAAGAAGATGTACGTTCAGGTTCCAAATGGTATTTTGCCAGAAGGTTCCAAGGAAGCTTTCGTGTCCTTATTGGAGTTCTCCGAGGAGCTACTGGAATGCGAATGCATTGTAGTCTGCTTCAACAAAAACCGCGGAGATAGAGGTAAGTACCACCACCGGGCTCCTTTTCCCAAAAAGGGTATCAATGACACTACAACGCGTTTTTTACCCCATTATTATTCTAGCCCATTTAGTTCGAACTTTCATGTTCTTGGGCTTCGCTATGCTTCCGCCGGGACACGATCTGATTCCATCAGGATCTTCGAACGAAACCCTTTTTATGGCCTATACCACCGGCTAAATTGGGGGTTCGTCACGTTGCCTTAAAACTTCTTCTTTGAAAAGCAAAACAAACACAAGTCTTTTTCAAGACTTTAATTTTTAACATCAAACGGACTCTTTTTCTATCAAATCTCCGCGTCACTATTTTTCCTCGCTGACTTTTCTTCGTAACATAGACCCAATTAAAATTGCCTTAAAAACTATAAAATATCACTTGAAAACATACATATTCAATTTTTTTAACGTAAAACGTTCAAAAGAGCAATCTCAGAAATAGTTTTATCGTTGTTTTTCAGTTCTTTGTTCAAAATGTTTTAAATAATCATTAATAATTCTTTTTTTTTTCTTCGTGTCTGTATCGTCAACTTAAATGGGACCAAATTATTTCCGGGATTGTAAACAAACAAACAAACAAACAAATGATGATAATAAATCAATAAACAAAGTTTTTCTTGGGTCAAATGTTGCGGAAAAAAAAGTGTAGTTGGATGCCATAAATGTTTAAGAAATTTTATATTTGTACATTCCTGTGTGCTTTAATTATTTTTGCCCCTTTTTGTCTTAAAAATTCTTATAAAAAACGTAAACAAGACCCTCAAAATTCCCCTTCCCCCCCCCCCCCTCGTCTTAAAGTTCATAGTTCATTTATTCCCAGAAAAGAATTTTTACGAAAGAAAAAGCCCAGTGAATTATAATGTTAATAACCCTAATTATTTTTAAAATAAACCGACAAAAAACACGGACTCTCTTTTCTTTAATTATCTAACAATTTAAAAAACAATATTGTATTTGTAACTCTCTCACTGTATGTCCATTGGTTTACGTTTAAAATAAAACACTTTTCAAATGATGTGTGTAAAAGATTCAATTTTCTTGGGAGAATGGGGAATTTTTCTAGAAAATCTCTCCGTACTAACAAAAAAAGGGTTCTTTATTCTTGTTGAAAAATAGGTGGATTTTGGCCCCGAAAGGTTGAGTCACTCCAAAGAGGGAGAGAGAATCAGTATAGGCAGGTGATCCATGCGTGGTGAAAATGGGGGTAAATCTACTGTACACCGCGGCGCCTGAGCGCAGCTTTCTCGCGCACAGTTGACGTAGCTGATGACAGAGATAAGGCGAGGAGGTCAATCCCCCCATGCGCAAAGGATGTGCGTCCTAAAACTAAACGTACCGAAAATTGTTTTTACTACCCCCCTATTTTCCCATTTTTGGGCGGATTTTATAAAGCGCGTTTCTATCTCCCTCTTTCTCTCCTCTTTAGTCGCTCTTTGGTCAATAAAATCGAAAGAAAGAGTGATTGACAACCATTCTTTAAGTCCTTTCATTCTTACTGGTGCCGGACTCCCGGGGGTTGTTTGTTGGCGACATAAATAAACGAAACGGGGGGAGAAGTTTACTACCTAGTCTGTTAGCCTATTTTATTTTTGCTCTCTTTGGAATGGCCTCACGCGAAGATTTCTTACGTAATTACAAGTATGGCTGGCGTTGGTAGGAAGCCAAAAAAGTTCCCTAGACTAGATGACTGTTACTAACCGCCGCCCGTTTTTTTTTAAGTAGAGGAAAAAGCTAGCTATGCCTACCGGAGTTATCCCTGATTAAAAGTTACCAAACTGGAGTTGCGGGATTGTTTTTCTTTTCACCTGATTTAAACTGGTTCTAATTTTTATTTGTCCTTGGGCCTTTTGCGTGCGTGCGAAGTTTGAACCCTGGAATAAGGATAAGATTTGTAAATGCGATTAAATATTGCGAAAGGTATCAATTGATTATGGGTTTCGTGTCAATTTAACTCTGTATTGTTGCCAAACTTGAGGGGAAGAACGTTTTAAAACGCGCTCGCCTCAATTTGTTTGCGCTTTGATACGCGCTTAGAGTGATAAGTTTTAGTTGATTCCACGATAAATCCTTATCCGTTGATATTGAAGGATCAACTTAAATCTATATTTAAAACCAAAGTGGAGTGTTTGAAACTTGAACCTAGAACTCGAGGGGCTAATCACCGATTTTTTACGGATTACTCATAACAGGGCTGTGCGTGTCCAGATTTTTGGGTGTCGGGTAAATTTCGGGTAATAGAAAATTGTACCCGCGGGTATCGGGTCCAATTTTCAATTACCCGTCGGGTCTTCGGGTCCTTCAAAATCCCAAAAATTAGCTTTTGGGTCCAATTCGGGTCTCTGCTTTTCCTTACAGTCCAATTAAAAGCTAGATTTCAAAGCTGAGCCATTATCCCCCATATTTTAATTCATTAAACAATATTAATTAATCAACTTAATACTAATTAAATTATTTAATTATGAAAGGCAGAAGTATTGAAACATGCGCAGTAACCCGTCATGAACTGGACCCGTCAGACTCGGCGGGTATTGGCAAAGGCTTAAAATTGGGACTCGGGTACCCGTAAGGGTCCTAAAAAATGGGTATACGGACTAAATACCCCGAAGACAAAAGACCCCCGGTCATAATCCCCCCATTTTTAAAAACGTACAAAATCCCCCCTCTCTCAAGACAAAATCCCCCGGTCATTTTCCCCCCATCCAAGTTAAGAGTACAAAATCCCCCCACTCTGTAGACAAAATCCCCCTACTCTCTAGTCAAAATCCCCCTATGCTCTAGACAAAATTCCCCGGTCATAATCCCCGGTTAGGTTAGGTTTGGTTAGGTTAGGTTAGGTTGGGTTGGGTTAGGTTAGGTTAGGTTTGGTTAGGTTAGGTTGGGTTAGGTTGGGTTGGGTTGGGTTAGGTTAGGTTAGGTTAGGTTGGGTTGGGTTGGGTTCGGTTCGTAATATTTTGGAAATATTGTAACAATGGTACGCCTTTTCCAAAATATTATTTTTTACATTTATTTTCTTCTGAAGAACACAGTTTGGGGGAATTTGTCCTGGGGCTGGGGGTATTTTGTCTTCGGCATCCATTCGGGGGGAAATTGTCCGGGGGATTTTGTCTCCTACCTGAGGGGATTATGTCCTTTTCTTCTCAAATGGGGGGATTATGTCCAGGGGGGATTATGTCCTACATTCTAAAAAATGTGTTTCGGGTATCGGGTTGGGTACCCGCACACCCCTGACTCGTAGAGCTATTTCAGAGGGGGTAATGGCAACGTCACCAATGCTATTTGCCCATAGAGAAAACCCTCATAAAATGGCCGTCCTACATTCAAAGGCAGGCCCAATTTTCGTAGCAGACGAAATTTTTCCCCCACTGAAATAGCTCTATAATCACTTTAACACACTCAAAGGTACAGTCGTGTACACCGATTACACTGAGTGACCAGCCCCTCGTTAAAACTAGCCCCCCCCCCCCATTGTTCATCGGTGAATCAGTATAGACTTATCATTTAAGCCCTAAAGGGAAGATTACCACCATAAACAAAGAACACACAATCATTTTAACAATAACTAGTATTTATTTAATATCATCAGGGATAGATAGACTTTTTTAAGACGGAATGGGTAACAGGGTTATTCGGGTGCGCGTCCTAGTCCACGACCCCCTTACCCGTGACGGGGGGGTATGAAAGAAGAGGCGGGTCTTATTTTCATTATGGCGTTGTATGTATATCCGGGTCAAATAAACGTCGTCTGCCAAGTTGGAATGGATTGGGCTCCGATTGTAATTTTTGAAAGAACATTGTTTAAAAATGGAAGTAACACAAGACATAGGGCTTGAAATCAAAACACATTTTGAAATACGATTTATTACTCTTTGATGAAGTTGTAGTGATGCTTTAAAAGCCTTCATAGATATTACAACACGAACAGGTTTTAACAAAACACTAAGCTCACAAAACTCCTGGCCATTCACTAAGCCTTGGTTAACTTCATCAAATTCGCTTACAAAATTATGAGGATAGTAGACATGATTGGCTTTAGAAAGAATTAGCGAACACTTTTCACCCTTTACAGATGTACTCCAAATCCAAAACACCGGCAATAAATTCCCTACCTCTTAATTGCTATTAAAAACAATTCCCGAATAATTTCCGTGCCCTTGCTTTTAGACAGCTTCATTTTGAACCCCTGTAAAGATGCTTTTCTGTACAACCATAGCCCACTCGATCACGCGCATCACGACGTAAGCTGCTCGCGCTATATAGCGCGAGCAGCGCAGCGTCCGGGAGCGCGGATCGAGTGGGCTCTGGTACAACGCAAGAGGGGTCGTAGTCATAGCGACAGATGTAAACAGGAATTACGTATTATTGGCCCTCCTTGTCAGCAACGTCACCAATACGTAGTTTTAGTGAGCCAATAAGAAAATTTAATTTTTTGGTTACGTGTTGAAGGAAGGGGCTATGTACTCGTCTATGAGTCGGACTGAAGTAAATATTAACCGTTGGGAATTCCGTCTTAAAAAAGTCTATCTATCCCTGATATCATATAGGTGTGGAAATCACACGATACACTCTTGTTTGTTTGTTGGATGCTTGTTTACCCACCTACTACACATTCCAAAGAAATAATAATAATAATTGAATCTCCCGGGGGGGGGGGGTAATGTTTTAATTAGGTTAGGTTATTAATTAGTTAAGGGACATTTTGTCGGTCGTTAAACACTCACATTTATACATTTAAATACATATGTTACATAACTATTATACATAAATTTTACTACGAATTATTAATATTTGTTTTTTTTTGTCTTGGAAAATACAAATCACTGTACATGAATACTAATTAGTTATTTTTATTTTTAGCCAAGGAATGTTAATAGACGTATGTTTAATTTAATTTAATTTTAATTCATTGAAATTATAAATAAGTTTGTTTGAAGAGGAAAAGGTACTTTTATTTAATTTTTATTTATGTTTTTTTTAGGGGGAATATCATTATTTTATTCATTTATTGTTTAATCTTAAATTAAATTTAAGGGTGTTTTTAATTGAAAAAAAAGGGTTAATTAGTTCAGGTAACGTTGTATCTATATTCAGTTCCGTCGCACAGAAGTAAAATGACTAGTTTACTGGCCACCCATACTAGTTTCGCCATTTTTAAGTGATTGCTTCTGACCGCGTCCGACAACGGAGGAGTCGAGTAGGTTCGAACGCAACGAGTTTGGGCGTTACCTAAGCCGAATAAACCAGTGGCCGTCTGCAAAGACATTGTATTATCTTTATAAAACGCGTTGTTTTATTTGGGGACCCGGGGGGGGAAGGACACTTACCTGCCAGAAACAAAGTTTATTCTCTCCCGTGGAATATGAAGCCAGATATTTTCCATCGGGGGAAAAGGCGCAGGCTGTGATGGAAGCCGCGTGGGCGGCGATGCTCTGAGACCATGCATTATAAGAAAATGCGCTTTTTATTCGTGGGAACTTAACAATTTAGCCTATTACAGGGTTCAAACAAATTTCCCTGATATTTCCAGGTTTTCCCCATATACTTCCCTGATTTTTCCAGGTTTTTCCCGTATATGGAGTATCTTATGGAGCAAATGTTAACGAAGGAGGGGGGGCAAATATGACTATTACATAATCAAAGGACATCCCCGTATCTCTAATAGAACCAGAGTTATGAGCCTCCAAAGTTTAGTGTAATGTTAATCCTATGGAGGGAATATTCACGAACATTTTGCTTAATTACTCGGCCCCTGTTTGTCGTAGCCCTACGTTTTTAGTATGGTTGGATGGGGGGCAAATTGGACTATAACATACTCAAAGGACATCCCCGTATCTCTAGTAGAACCAGAGTTATGAGCTTCCAAAGTTTAGTGTAATGTTAATCCTATGGATGGTATGTTCACGAACATTTTGCTTAATTACTCGGCCCCTGTTTACTTGATCCCCAAGTTTTTAGTATGGTTTGACGGGGGGCAAATAGGACTATAACATACTAAAAGGACATCCCCGTATCTCTAATATAACCACAGTTTGACGCAAATTTCCCTGAATTTTACTGAAAATTCTTAATTCCCCTGAGTTTTCCCTGAGGTTTTTGTCAACTATTTATTTCCCTGATTTTTCCATTTTTCCAGGTTTTCCCTGTTTTCCAGGTTTGTATGAACCCTGTATTAACGTATTTAAGTCAATTACCTGTGACTTGGAGGCCCTTAATTCGTAAAGCGCGAGATTTCCATTTTTGGCTCCAACAGCGATACGTCTCGTTGATGGACAATAGCTTATACTGTGGAATCTGACAATGAGAAACATTGAAGATTGATATCGAAGACTATCTTCAAAGGGGGGGGGGGGGGCGTGTATAGACGATACTAACCGACAAATGGCCGGGAATGTTTCGGAGAGTCCTTTGGATTTTAACTGCGTATGGTCCAAGCAATGCAGGACAATGTCCATGACTTCGACGAGAAGGTCGGCGACGTCGGCTTGCATTTTTTCGATTAAAAGTTCGACGACGCGGAGGATTTCGGGCCTGGCTCGACTCAAGACGGTGTTCTGCAAGGCGATGTTTAAGGACTGAGCGTTTTGGGCCAGCGTGTTGTAGCGAGCCACTTCTCTGGCCAGGGTCGTAATGAAAGCGGGAGGACGCGCCGTGGCGATCAGGGACAAGGCGTGACGAGCCGTTCGACACGAATCCGCTTTGGGAGTCAGTGGGAGCCCGTAAGACATGCTAGGAAGAAAAGGGCTTCGAGGCATTAATGAAAATCTATAGTCAAAGAAGCTGCGCAAAATTCCAAAGTAACGGTTAAAAAAACACAAAGCGATTAATTAGTTTTAAACGAAATTAAGAGAAAGCGGCGTCATGGGAGTGTATATATATACCTGGGTACCAACTTCTCGGATTCGCAACAAAGTTCCAGTAAACCCAACAAGATTTTGGAAACTTCCAAGTAAGGTTCCCAGACTGTGAAACCGCGACCAATCAGATCTATGGCGGCTCTCCTCAAGGAAGTATGAGCCGGTAATTCGTTGGAAGGAGGTGCTAAGAGAAGATAGGCCAAAGCTTGACTGGTATGCCTAGCTAAGGAATAATTAGAAAGGCCGAATCCTTCCACCACGCTCTTCTTTTTCTGATCTTCGGCGGATCGTCGACGACTTTGTTCAATTTCGTGACCGTATTCCGCTCCAATGACTCCCAACAGGACAATGGCCGTCGCTTGGCGCCGTTTACTATCAGTCGTACTCGATGGTTTCCTCGTTAATTGTTCCGCTATCATAATTAGTTCATGAAACGGACAAATTCACCGAGCGGCTTTCATTCTTACCTTCGGAAGGTTCTTCGTCATCCTCGTCGGAAGAATGAGTTTCTGTTTTTGGTTCCAAGACTTGATCGCTCCGATTGTTGCTGGTGTTATTCGATTCTGATAAGGAATTGGAAACTAAACTGGCGATGTCGTTGGAATTATTCAATTGATATTGTTGAATTTGTTGCTGAATAAGTTGTTGCTGATTGGGAATTCCCGGATTGCCGCCCCCGCCCGGTTGTAGCTGCTGTTGTTGCTGAGCGCCGCCCGGATAACCCTCTCCGTAATTTGGCAAATAGCGCGCCCATTCGTCCACCACTCCCTTCCGACCTTTGGGACCTATCCTCCTCAATTCGGCCAGGAGTAGAGCTTGGGCCGCTTCGCGCACCTCCAAGCATCTGTCTTGCCACCTTCTAGCCAACATTTCGACTTGAGGTCGCTTAAAGGTCGGGGTTTTAACCAAATCGGGGAGGAGAACGCAATGAAGGGCCGCTAGGAGACTCCAACCTTGTTTGATTTGAGCTTGGTGACCCGTCATCGCTTCGTTCTCGGCCTCTTCCGAGTTTTTAAGCATTTCGGCCGTCACTCGGCTATCGGCGCGACTTAGCTTTCTGCCCGGACCCACCACCAAGTTCCGCCATTGGTAATAACTCTTTTTTTTTTAAAAAAGAAAAGGAGTGGGTGGACTTACCTTTGAAGTCTGCGTCGTCTTTCCTGTTCGGGAATGAAAGTGGCACTGTTCATGGACATGAGAGTGTTGGCCAACGAGATGATGGACAACAGATGATGCGTCGTCATAGCTGTCGATATTTGCCAATGACCTTTCGAGGAGAATTGCCGAGCTCGATCTTCTTCGGCCACCAATTCAGCGGGAATGACTGGATTGATTCTGACGTGTTTTCCTTCCATGGCGCTTCTGGAAAGAGAATGGTACCCGCTTCAACGTTACTCGGGGGGCTGAAGAGACTTGAGAGAGTTGGTCGAGACTTACGTATTTTCGATTATAAGTGGAGGGAACATTTTGTACGTGTAGGTGGGTAACAATAAGGCCATTCGACCGCCTCTCGACAACAAACCGTAGCTGATGGGTCTCATGGGTCGCAATAAACCCAGTTTACTCTCGCAGACTCTGTCCAAATCGGCGTCCAAGCCCCAAGCGTGCAAGAACGAGAGCAAAAGTTGAGCTATATCCATCGTTAAGTTACCCTCCGCCAAATTCAGTCCTTTGGGTTTTTTGCCTCCGGAATTGGAACCCTCCGAGTTACTTCCGGATCCTTTTCGGCCGATGTTGATCTCGCCCGTTCCGCTTTTAAAGCCGACGCTCTCGGCTTTGGCTTGAATTTTTTGGGCGGCGTTTTCGGCGCGATGTTTCACTTGGGCTAGGAACCCCGGCAGTTTTCTGTGGGAATCGGGGGAATTGACTAGATTCTGATATTTTTGGTGTTCCGTTTGATTGATTAAACCCTGCGCTTCCAAAGAACCGGGAGACATCGTCGAGTATTCCTCCGATAATAGTTGAACTACAAATTTTGACTCGAGAGTTAAAAGAACGAAAATGGGTCATGAAGTATAATATTCACCAATGAGAGCTTCGATATCGAAAAACAAGACGTGGCATTCTTGATCTTTCGGATTGGTGTGCATTCCTTGCAACATTAAAGGATGGGCGTGAGATTTCTGCGCAACTTCGGTATTTTGTTGCGGCGTATTATGCGGTTGTTGCAACTGATGCAAACCCCTTTGAGCCGCGTGTCGAATTGCCGAAAGATTGCGATGCCTCAAACCTCGGAAGAAATGAATGGCCGGATTGGTCAAGCGATCCCCCGTCGTGACGATATGTTCGTCGCAAGCGTTCAGAACTTCCTCGGCCATAATTCCCACCAAAACCCGATCCAAATGACCCGTTTCCATTTGCCAGATATAAACGGAGCCGTCCGCGCACCCCACGACCATAAAATCGTCTAATGGTCGCCATTTGATGGCCTGAACGGGGAATAAGTGTCGGCTGGCCAGGAGAACGCATTTTCTCTCTTTTAGACTCAACAAAGCTACGGAATGATCGCTGGCCACTGAACAAACGCAGTTTAGGATGCGAGGCTGCCATCCAAAAGAAAAGCCTTATTATTATTAACCGTTTTATAAGGACTGAGGGCGCCGAGTATCGTTTAATTATACATTGCAATTGTTGGGAGGAACCAGCAATTGTCCGATCTCTCCGGCGTGAATGCAAAAACGGTGCAATAAAGTTCCGGCGTAGATATCCCAAAGACAAACGGAAAAGTCCACGCCTCCCGACAGTAAATGTGCCAAATCGTATCGATTGTGAATGTGATGAGGGTACAGTAAACAAGTCACTCGCCCATTATGACCGTGGAGTAATTGGTGCGGAGGCCAATCTGAAACCGCGACAAGTTATCCCAAAATTTTCCTGGCCGCCCCATCAAGGACCTAAATCTTAATTACCTTCCAAATTTTGATGGCGTCCGTAAAGCAAATGTAACATGACAGTTTGCGAGGCCGATACTATGATAATACTCCCGTCTTCGCGTCCGCAAACGAATCTGCCTTGTAATGGCAAGTAAACGCTGGCTGTTAGTTTGAAATTTTGACCTTCTTGACCTCTCTGTCAAGAAGAAATACTGTCAAACTCAAGTCCCCTTCCTCTGCTCTAAACATTATCTAAAATCCGTACTAATTGATCTAGAACTCCGGGTGGCGGAGGTTTCATATCTTCCCAGGCTTCTTGTAAGCTGATACTAAAATGAGGGCTAAGTTCTGCGCGCCAAAAAATAGCGAGGGTTGAATAATTGCTTTTGTTTGGAAAGGACTTGTCAAGTACCTGGCGGTTTATCGAAACTTTCTTGCTGTAGGATACCTAAATCTCTGTTTGTTACTTCAGGAATGCTCCAAGTTATGATACGTCCGCTAGAATCCCCTCGTAATAGAATTTTGTTGAAACTTCCGCGAGTAGTTAGGAAATAGCTCATAGCCGGCGGACACAGTAACCTCTGTTTTTGGGGATTTCATCGTAATTAAGATAAGGAACTAACTACTCGAGTTGACGCCATTAAAGGGAGGGTGAAGTGGAAAATCAAGTGATTTTTTATCGATTCTTCAACTAATTATAAGACCAACGGCCTGCATAGTCAAACATTCAGGAAATACCAATTCCGAATGATTTTAAAATTCAAATTAGGTTCAGATTTTAAGGATAATTTTAAACAAGGACTGCCGACCAATCGCGTAACGCCCTGCCTTTTTGATAACAAAATTCTCGTGGCACGTTCCGTTTTGAATGAAATTTATCACGAGATTTGATAAAATTTGCGCGCGACGTGACAATCGTGGCGCGAGACATGGAGCATGCCACGAGAATTTTGTTAACAAAAAGGCAGGGCGTTACGTGATTGGTCGGCAGTCCTTGTTTAGTATTATGCTTAAAATCTGAACCTAATTTGAATTTTAGAATCATTCGGAATCTGTATTTCCTGAATGTTTCACTATGCAGACTGGTCTTATAATTAGTAGAAGAATCGATAAAAAATCACTTGATTTTCTACTTCACCCTCCCTTTAAACTCTCTTACTTCGTCCATGGGAACGTTTAGTAAACAGTAAAGCAACGGTCGATCGTTGGAATTAATTGGGGCGTGAAATTCTTTGTTTTCAACGATAGTGCTTAATTAGAAAATGTTCTTTGTTAATTTTTAACCTTACATCGCAACGAGTACTTATAAGTTAATTACACCATTGAGAAGGGTTTAAACGGGGATTTACTTCATGGGTAAAACGTGGTTAAAATCGCCAATGGGAGGGAGTTCCAAAGATACATGATTTACAAATCATGTAAAGCGTGTATAATTTTTTTTACATCAAATACGAACAATCATTAGAGTTAAACGATCGCAACCTTCGAAGGGGTTGAAATTGAAGACAAAAAACCCGATTTTAATAGACAGTTTAAGCCTTTTGTAAGTTTTGCTGCAACGCGAGTATTGGGAAAATTGAACGATGTCTTTCTACATCGAGAGAGTTACGCAATCGCAATTAACCTTTTGTAAGTTGCAATCGCGTGTTTGGGAAAGTTTTAACGATGATGGTTTACATCAAACGCAATTAACTACAACTACGTTTAGTCGGAAGAAATACCAAGATTCGGAGGAGATAGAACGATGAGGGGTGAGGACGCGTAACCCGAGAGAAATCGGTACGTTGCTGAACGATTTCTCTCGGATGAACCATCCTTGGATTTAGAATAGTGAGAAAGGTTTAGTAGCATCAGAAGTGAGATGAGACCAGAAGTACTGAGCTAACCAAATTCTTCACTCGGCGAAAGTGAATACTCTTGATAACACACCAACGGTTGGCCCTCTGGTAGCGGTTTCAGAATTTCCCCTCCAAAACGTGAGACGCTCGCGGTGGTAGACGGCCGAACTAGATTCAAGCACTCGCGTCCGTGTTTCGCCGCTTTAGGTTGAGGGGAAGGGGGTAAGAAATGTTTTTGGAACTCGACCAATTTTTTTCTCTCTAGCGTAGGCGCGATTGAAGCGGCATAAAATCCTCAAATTTGTTCACTAGTGCCAGGATCTATTACCAATGCTAGAGCCCTTCACTTCTAGTCTCATCTCACTTCTGGTAGCATGCGGAAACGGAAAAGAAAACGACTAATAAGAATCAGATTGATTGAAAGCGACAACGTTTAGATTAGAGACATTTAGTCAAAAGTTTTGAAGGTTGAGAAATTAAGAAATGAAAGAAACAAAGGAAATGTAGGGGGAGTACGTCGGTACATCAAAATAAAATAAAAAAAATCAAAACGTCAGTTTCAGTTTCAGTTACAAAATGATGATTTTTTTTTCTTTTGAATTCTTTAGGGACAATTTATGTTCACTGACCTAACATTTTTTCCCCGGAGTTTGCTGCCATTTTCCAAAATAAATTAAAATATTTATAAAATACAAAAAGAATTAAAAGAACTTAAATTAAAAAATTTCTACGGTTAATTGAGTTTCAACTTCAAGAAATCTTTCTCAGTTATTCTCTTAATTGGGATTACGGGTTTTAAGAATAAAAAATAAATATTATTTATTTCCAGTCATATTACTTTGCCGGCAATTTGTAGAGATACCCTTTTCCTCCGTCACTCCATATTAGCACCCTGTCAATGGCGATAAAATCCCCTCCCGTCCATCTCTCGCCCACTCTGTTGTCGGCGGAACATAGCAAAGAGAAATCTGTCGCGTCGTAAATCTTAGGAGGAAGAAAATTTAGAGCATTTTTTTTTTAAGGTTGTATAGGCTATTTAGCGCTTGTCATAAAAGAATTACCTGCCAGTACTTGGTACAGACAATGAGGACAGTTCTTTGATTGTAGGCACAGCAACTAAGCTTTAAAGCATTCAGGCATCGAATAGGTTTTGATTCGTCTTCGTAAATTGGCTCGGAACTCTTTAATTAAATAATATTCGTGGCCAAACGAGTTAGTTAGTTATTTTAGTTTTTCAAATTTAAATTTATACAGTTATTTTTAACTCAGGGTTCATACAACTTTTGGAAAACAAATTTAATTTCCCTGATATTTCCAGGTTTTTTAATTCCCATATACTTCCCTGAATTTTCCAGGTTTTTCCCATATATGGAGTATCCTATGGAGCAAATGTTAACGAAGGAGGGTGGGGGGGGGGGGTAAATAGGACTATAACATACTCAAAGGACATCCCTGTATCTCTAGTAGAACCAGAGTTATGAGCTTCCAAAGTTTAGTGTAATGTTAATCCCATGGAGGGAATATTCACGAACATTTTGCTAAATTACTCGGCCCCTGTTTGTCGTAGCCCTACGTTTTTAGTATGGTTGGATGGGGGGGGGGGCAAATTGGACTAAAACATACTCAAAGGACATCCCCGTATCTCTAGTAGAACCAGAGTTATGAGCCTCCAAAGTTGGGTGTAATGTTAATCCTATGGAGGGTATGTTCACGAACATTTTGCTCAATTACTTGGCCCCTGTTTGTCGTAGCCCTACGTTTTAAGTATGGTTGGATGGGGGGCAAATTGGACTATAACATACTCAATGGACATCCCCGTATCTCTAGTAGAACCAGAGTTATGAGCCTTCAAAGTATAGTGTAATGTTAATCCTATGGAGGGAATGTTCACGAACATTTTGCTTAATTACTTGGCCCCTGTTTGACGCAAATTTCTCTGATTTCCCTGAATTTTTACTAAAAAGTGGAAATTAAATTTCCCTGAGTTTTCCCTGATGTTTTTGTCAACTATTTATTTCCCTGATTTTTCCCGGTTTTCCAGGTTTGTATGAACCCTGTTTAAGGGAAGAACCGAGCGAGCGGGGAACAAACCTTGGGTTCCGTTCCATTTAGAGTCCATATCTTAACAGTGCCCGAAGCTGATAAAGCCATGACCACGTCATCTGTTAGAAAATTGCCCCAATCTTCAGATTTTGATTTAAACGGATGTTGTTTAATTTTAGCGCGGACAAAAGCATAAACCAAAAACGGAACGAACGAACGTGCGCGGAATTTTCCAAAATAAAAATAAAAATAAACAAAAAATCAATGCAAACATTTTAAAAATTATAAAGGAATCAAAATTTTGAGTGAAACATTAGTTAACTAAAGCAGAAACTAAAAAACCCAAGTGCAACTAATAATTCAAATAACAAAAAATAACTACGAAGCAAAATTTAATAAACAATTTGTATAATATAAATTAGGTACAAAATATATAGAATTTTGGGAAAAACGATTAGTTTGTTTTTTTCTTTAGTTTTTGTGTTTTTCAAAGGATGGAATTTCTTTTCTACTTTAATTATTTATTTGTTTGTTTGTGCAATTACTCACCCTGTCTTTTGACAGGCCTTAATATTTGCATAGCGCTTATCCAATCGGGATTAGCGCGCGCCGAAAGAGAGAAAAGAATATCTAAGGTAGAAACATCCATGACTAGAATCTCCGCGTAATACCCGTTGCAAAATAAACGAACGTCATTTGCGCCAGCCATGTGATACGCCTTCATTTA
The DNA here is from genome assembly GCA_019434445.1 of Phalangium opilio. Lineage (NCBI taxonomy): Eukaryota > Metazoa > Arthropoda > Arachnida > Opiliones > Phalangiidae > Phalangium > Phalangium opilio. The sequence goes on from JAEQBA010000643.1 coordinate 29,489, forward strand.
TGTTAATTAATGTTAATTAAATTAATTTCCGTTAATATTTGAAGGAGTGAAGGAAACGAGAGTAATTATTATTACTTGTATGTTCGTATGAATGTAAGGCAATTTAGTATGCTCTAAACAACGACCATCTGTTAGATCCCATAGAGACATTTCACTATAAAATGAACGATAGTTTCAAACTGAGATATTTTTCATGTTATTGGTCGTTTCTTTGACGGAAGTTTACCCAGTTTCTGATGAACTGACTAGCAAAGAACTATCAGAGGCGTTACTTCCTTGGGAAAGACATAATACTGGTGCAGTGTGACCAAATAATAATGAACGTGGAGTGATCTAAAGTAATTCCAAACTTCATTATCATCTCGAATATTGTTTTTCTATAGACAGGGGGTACTTTGAGCGTACTTGGAGATTATCTCCCACGTCCCATATGCAAATTTGCCCGTCATTGCACCCGGTTATGATAGTTTTTTGATCTCGGGTAAAAAATATTGATGAGATGCAGTGAGTTGGTGCTTCATTACCCCATAAAACAACGGGAACCACCAGTTGGTTTGATACCGTCATGATTATCACCGATTACTTTGCCCTCTGTTTTAAGTTAATTTTTAATTTCTTTAAGTTAATTAAATTAGGAATTAGATTTTAAATAGATGGATGATGGTTAGGCCTATAAACTATGTATGTTTTAATTAATATTTAAAGGAGATTAAGTAGGATTAATTAATTAAATGGAGTTTAATGTTTATTAAACCTATATTTTAGAACGTATTATTTTTATTATTAGATTAAGTATATTTAACTTACAGTTAATTAATTTAGCGGTTTTACACTCCTCATCTGGTTAAGCCTAAGCGCATCATTTCTTTGGCTTTTATCCTTTGGTGTTCACTTTGAACCGGTTTTAATCATTAATTCAACATATTTTATACAAGTTTACTTTATTATTTATCGAATTATACTATTTTTTCGTTAATTATTTGAAGAAAAACTCGAAAAAGCGTCGCGAAACCGGCCCCTGAATTGACACTACAGAAAAATCACTCTTAAAATAGGCCAAAGGTCAAATCTACTAGTCCCGCCTCCTGGCGTTTCCCCTGAATCTTAGACGAGGGGACCGACATTATCAAATATTAGATTAATTAATATTTTAGGTTGTAATTGCGTTTAAAACAAGTTTATAATATGAAAAACAATTAGTTTGTAATTATTCTTATTTTTTCTTTAATATTAACGAGTTAAACTCAAAATATATTTAAAGTTACGTACATATTTATGGAGCGACGAATCCCTTAGCGGTACATCATCAGTCACATGGTGGCTCCGCCCCCTTACACAACATTTGTCTAGCTATGACGTAGTTTGGTCTAATAACAACGTTTGTTTGATATTTAGCCTTCCATTTCAATTGAATTACAAATAATTTCAAGGAGGTTTTCAGATATTTACACCATTTATTGAAAGAAATCATTCAAAGACAAAATACAGACTTATTTTCTAGTTAAATGACTTTAAATTTAACAAAAACAATTAAGTTATCAACAATAATTAATAGGAATGTTTCTTGAATATATTTTAAGTTATATATTTTAATTTTATTACAATATAGAAACATTTATCTGTAATCTTCGGCAGTAAACATACCCTAGATTTGAAAATAGGTTTAAAAATATGTGTATTAAGAGATAGAAACTTAATAATTACCTTTGCTCTGCGGAGAATTGAATCCTTAGTTGGATCATAGGGATGATCCTTAGAGGGGATCTCCAGAACAGCGGGAATGGGATCAGTATGACTATCAATAGCGTGTCTAATCATTTCTGCAATCTGAAATATAACTGTTAGGTTTTAACAAACCTTGAAACCTATAATGGAATATTTGGCTTACATTCTGGTTTATGAGAATTACGTCAATGTCATCTCGTCTCAGGAAAGTTTTGAAAGATTCCTCAATATCCGAAATACTGGTATCTAAAAGTTAATCATGATTAAATTAGGGTAAAGCCTTGTAATTTATTGTTATGAACCTACTTTTATCCACAACCATAAAATTAGGTTGACGAGACTTGTTTAATTCCCCAATTCCTCCCAGAAGAAACCCAACACATGTATCCTATTAAAAATTAAGTTAAAATTGACATTGACATTAACATTAATTAGGATTTAGGCCAACTACTGCAGTAGTAGTAGTAGTAGACTTAGACTACGAAAAGGCCAAGGCTTAGGGTTCAAATCGCATTTTTCCATAACAATAAGACTTTAAACTGATTATTCCAAATAGTTTCGGGAATGAATATGATTTAACAGTAATAATTAACTTAATTATGATTTACCTCGTCTCCAATAACGGAAATTAACTTCCCTTTCACAGCAGAGTGAGCCATTTCTGTCCGATAAACAAACCTTAAAGCCAACGAAAAGCAAAGCGAAATTCACGTGATTTCGATGTAGGCGTTAACTAAAGGTCAAAAGGTCATCCTATCTAACAAAAGTATATCGTATTGTAGAAGTGCGCAACTTTATTAATAACAAAATCGAATTTTTTTTAATATACAAAAATATTTGGATTTGCAATTACAAAAATGATTAATTAATTTAGTTAATCTAGAAACTATTTAGAGATGGAGTTCTTGACAACTGCCTTCATTTGCGCGATGACGTCACTTGGACTTTGACTTTTTGTCACGGCAGTTCCAGAAACAATCATATTTGCCCCAGCCTGTGAGAAATCATGGGTATAAGTACCGAATTTCTTTATACTACTCGGGTAGAAACGAGATTACCTCCGCGCAGAGGTCGATGGTATTTAAGCCTACACCTCCATCCACCTCTATATCTAGTTCAGCGTATTTTGACCTTAAAACTTTAACCTAAAAAAAAAAAGCGCGAATTGTCAAGATGTTTTCCTATTGATAATGGGCTTACTTCTACAATAATTTACTTTTGACATCATGTCGGACATGAACTTTTGTCCACCAAATCCCGGTTCAACCGTCATTACTAGAACCATGTCCACGTGTTCCACCAGTTCTAAGACACTTTCAACAGGCGTATTTGGTTTCAGGCCTACACCAACTTTCATGTTGGCTTCGCGAACCTTTCTTATAACGTCCATGGGACTTTGCGTCGCTTCAATATGAAATGTGTATTGGTCAGCTCCAGCATCCTGCATTGGTTCAATCCACTGCAATTTTAATCAACATTAAAATAATTAGCTTAATCGTTTAAAAAACGTCGTTTTTCAACCTTTCCTGGTTCTTGAACCATCATATGAAGGTCAAAGAAGGCCTTTGGTACGTTAGTCCTTAAACATTTGACCACTGGATGACCAAATGTTAAGTTGGGTACAAAGTGTCCATCCATGACGTCCAAATGTAGATAATCGGCACCACTGTCCAACATTCTTTGACATTCTGAAGATAAGGAGGATAAATCCGCGTTCAGAATGGATGGTCCAATCTTAGCTTGAGGCATTGTTTTGTTAAGTCTTCGAGTCCAAGTACAGCGGCCTTCCCTAGAAAGTGATTTCACCAAAGGTCTTCAACTTCTTTACCCAACGGGATTAAGGAAGAAGAAAGATTAGGTCAAAGGTTATGGCGCGAAATTCAAAAGGCTTTCCCGGGCACGTGTTGGACGCTACTAATTTGCATAAGTTTGCAGCAAACCATTTTTTTTGCATAAGGCCGCCATTTTCAAAAGTTTGCTTCCAAAATACTAATTTGCATAAATTCTGCAAACTTTTTCTTGCATAAGGCCGGTATTTTCAATAGTTTGCAGCCAATATACTAATTTGCATAAAATTCACCAGCAAACCTCCCCGTGCATAAGGCCGCTAATTTCAAAGGTTTGCCACAAGAATACTAATTTGCATAAATTTACCGAAAACTCGATGAAACTCAAGGTTTTTCAAGGAAACCTATTAAGTTATTTACGTTCATAATTTAGCGATTAATTTTAAGCCATAATATCAAGGGTTTCACAGGTTTCAAACCAAATTTGTATTTTGCATAAATATTATATAACATGGAAACTCGATGAAACTCATGGTTGTTTAAAGGAAACTTATGGAGTTATTTACGCTCATAATTTAGGGAATAGTTTTAAGCCATAATATCAAGGGTTTCACAGGTTTCATACCAAATTTGTATTTTGCATAAATTGTATAAAACAAGCAAACTCGATGAAACTCGTGGTTTTTTCAAGGAAACCTATTAAGTTATTTACGCTTATAATTTAGGGAATAGTTTTAAGCCATAATATCAAGGGTTGCACAGGTTTCAAACCAAATTTGTATTTTGCATAAATATTATATAACATGGAAACTCGATGAAACTCATGGTTGTTTAAAGGAAACTTATGGAGTTATTTACGCTCATAATTTAGGGAATAGTTTTAAGCCATAATATCAAGGGTTTCACAGGTTTCATACCAAATTTGTATTTTGCATAAATTGTATAAAACAAGCAAACTCGATGAAACTCGTGGTTTTTTCAAGGAAACCTATTAAGTTATTTACGCTTATAATTTAGGGAATAGTTTTAAGCCTTAATATCAAGGGTTTCACAGGTTTCAAACCAAATTTGTATTTTGCATAAATTTGAAATTGAAAGCAAACTCGATGAAACTCATGGTTTTTTCAAGGAAACCTATTAAGTTATTTACGTTCATAATTAATCGATTAATTTTATACCATAATATCAAGGGTTTCACAGGTTTCAAACCAAATTTGTATTTTGCATAAAAAGTATGAAACCAGCAAACTCGATGAAACTCATGGTTTTTTCAAGGAAACCTATTAAGTTATTTACGTTCATAATTAATCGATTAATTTTATACCATAATATCAAGGGTTTCACAGGTTTCAAACCAAATTTGTATTTTGCATAAATTTGAAATTTAAAGCAAGCTCTATGAAACTCACGATTTTTTCAAGGAAACCTATTAAGTTATTTACGCTCATAACTTATCGATTAATTTTATACCATAATATCAAGGGTTTCACAGGTTTCAACCCAAATTTGTATTTTGCATAAATTTGAAATTTAAAGCAAACTTGATGAAACTCATGGTTTTTTCAAGGAAACCTATTAAGTTATTTACGCTTATAGTTTAGGGAATAGTTTTAAGCCATAATATCAAGGGTTTCACAGGTTTCAAACAAAATTTGTATTTTGCATAAATTTGAAATTTAAAGCAAACTCGGTTAAACTCATGGTTTTTTCAAGGAAACCTATTATGTTATTTACGCTCATAATTTATGGATTAATTTTATACCATAATATCAAGGGTTTCACAGGTTTCAAACCAAATTTGTATTTTGCATAAATTTGAAATTTAAAGCAAACTTGATGAAACTCATGGTTTTTTCAAGGAAACCTATTAAGTTATTTACGCTCATAACTTATCGATTAATTTTATACCATAATATCAAGGGTTTCACAGGTTTCAAACCAAATTTGTATTTTGCATAAATTTGAAATTTAAAGCAAACTTGATGAAACTCATGGTTTTTTCAAGGAAACCTATTAAGTTATTTACGCTCATAACTTATCGATTAATTTTATACCATAATATCAAGGGTTTCACAGGTTTCAAACCAAATTTGTATTTTGCATAAATTTGAAATTTAAAGCTCTATGAAACTCACGATTTTTTCAAGGAAACCTATTAAGTTATTTACGCTCATAATTTATGGATTAATTTTATACCATAATATCAAGGGTTTCACAGGTTTCAAACCAAATTTGTATTTTGCATAAATTTGAAATTTAAAGCAAACTTGATGAAACTCATGGTTTTTTCAAGGAAACCTATTAAGTTATTTACGCTCATAACTTATCGATTAATTTTATACCATAATATCAAGGGTTTCACAGGTTTCAAACCAAATTTGTATTTTGCATAAATATTATATAACATGGAAACTCGATGAAACTCATGGTTGTTTAAAGGAAACTTATGGAGTTATTTACGCTCATAATTTAGGGAATAGTTTTAAGCCATAATATCAAGGGTTTCACAGGTTTCAAACCAAATTTGTATTTTGCATAAATTTGAAATTTAAAGCAAACTTGATGAAACTCATGGTTTTTTCAAGGAAACCTATTAAGTTATTTACGCTTATAGTTTAGGGAATAGTTTTAAGCCATAATATCAAGGGTTTCACAGGTTTCAAACAAAATTTGTATTTTGCATAAATTTGAAATTTAAAGCAAACTCGGTTAAACTCATGGTTTTTTCAAGGAAACCTATTAAGTTATTTACGCTCATAATTTATGGATTAATTTTATACCATAATATCAAGGGTTTCACAGGTTTCAAACCAAATTTGTATTTTGCATAAATTTGAAATTTAAAGCTCTATGAAACTCACGATTTTTTCAAGGAAACCTATTAAGTTATTTACGCTCATAATTTATGGATTAATTTTATACCATAATATCAAGGGTTTCACAGGTTTCAAACCAAATTTGTATTTTGCATAAATTTGAAATTTAAAGCAAACTTGATGAAACTCATGGTTTTTTCAAGGAAACCTATTAAGTTATTTACGCTCATAATTTATCGATTAATTTTATACCATAATATCAAGGGTTTCACAGGTTTCAAACCAAATTTGTATTTTGCATAAAAAGTATGAAACCAGCAAACTCGGTTAAACTCATGGTTTTTTCAAGGAAACCTATTAAGTTATTTACGCTTATAATTTAGGGAATAGTTTTAAGCCATAATATCAAGGGTTTCACAGGTTTCAAACCAAATTTGTATTTTGCATAAAAAGTATGAAACCAGCAAACTCGGTTAAACTCATGGTTTTTTCAAGGAAACCTATTAAGTTATTTACGCTTATAATTTAGGGAATAGTTTTAAGCCATAATATCAAGGGTTTCACAGGTTTCAAACCAAATTTGTATTTTGCATAAATTTGATATTTAAAGCAAACTTGATGAAACTCACGATTTTTTCAAGGAAACCTATTAAGTTAGTTACAACGTTAATTTAAAATTTAAATTTTGAATTTATATAACCATTACACAATTGAATTTTTTATTTTCTTAACATTAAAGTTTTTAACAGGGATTTTTAACAAGGGATGGTGGAATAAAGTATAAATGGATATAGGGGTCAGGGAGTCTTCGACTGCCTGTTCTTAGAGCTCTCTGGTTTCGGTCTCTCCGATGGGAGCTTCGTGCACCCGCACCTAATTAACTTGGTTACGCGCATCACGTGACCACGCAAATCCCTATTCAAAAATAGAGGGTTCTTCATGCTAGCTTAGGCCTTAGAAAGTTAGAAGCAACGCCGCCTATATTACGTGTTCACTACACATGCAGTGATATTTTTTAAATATATCGGGCGTTAACTCAACTCCCCCAAAGGCGTTAATGCATCTAAAACACTTATCTTGTGTAGTTTTAGCTGTAGAGAAAGAGTAAAAACCATTCCCTTTACTTCAGTTTTATCTAAGAACCATAATTTACTATTAATAAAAAAATAATGATAAATGTTCCGTTAAAGCACTAAAAAATTGCAGCGCGACGCATTAAGCTGTCTACCAAAAATTAAAACAAAAGAAACAGACGAAGCCCGATGACGATGTGCGCGGAACTAGTTGCGCGGCTAAGAATCTCCCAGAACGAGTGAAAACGGGGGAAACAACGGCCGATAATCTGCATGCGCGTTTCAATGGGAAAACGGGCAGTCGAAGACTCCCTCACCAATATATCCTCCTAGCTTAAAAGGGGCTTATCAGACCATGGAACAAACGACAATCTTCCGCATAGAGCTTAGCATAGCGGGTGGGTAGAAAAGGAGAGGGGTCGGTCAGCCCCTTTAAACTTTCTGAGAGAGCGCGCTATTTATTTCTAAAATGATCTCGTGCTGTAATTGGTTAGCGGTGTCCAAAGTAAAGTACCACCATGGATAAAGAATGCGCGCGAGGAAATTAGTTTTCACGCTGTAGGATAGGCAACTCCCTATCACGAACGAGAGCTTATTCTGTATATACTCTGTTAAAGCATCGGTTGTCAGCACGCGCAAATCTGTAACCAAGCTTTGTGTGGGCTGGCAAGAGACGAAGAACTTCAGCAATATGAAAAATTTGTCTGTTTGTTCATTAATATTCTTACAGAGCATCCGCATTGTACTGTCATGGGTAAATCATAATCCTTTCTCCTTTAAAATCACCAATGAATGAAAAATATCACCTTAACACAGTTTATCCCTTTTCACTCTAAGTGTGTTAATTTATATGTGCAGAGTACATTCCCAATGCACAGTTATAGACAAATCATAATGCTCTCCCTTTGAAAATCATCAATCACTCTTTTCATTCTCCCTTTAAAAAGACGAACGATACTTCTTCATCATCATCATCTTCTTCTTCTTCTATTACTACTACTACTTCTTCAGACCAAGTCAAACTAATACCCCCATCGTTAGATGTACATCAAACGATGTGGCTAAAAAAGGCAAGTTTCTAGCCCAACTCAAAAACCGAGAGTCTTAAACTTGACACAGTTTTTATAAAAAAATGGTAATGATCATAGATATATATTAAATAATTATGAACTTAAGTTATTTATACTTTATTAAATTGGTTCGTATTAATGTCTAGGAGAAATATTTAAATTAATAATAATAAAATAAAGCTTAATGCTTGTTATAATAAAACTGTCGTCATTGAATTAGACAAATAATGGTTTAAATGATTTAAATATAAATAATAATGTAAACCTGGCTGGGTTTAATTTAAATAAAAATAGTTCAAGTTTATATTTACGCATATGTTGAAACCCGCACAAAGGCGTCCGGCGCGAAAATTATATCGTCCAGGTAAGTTACCTGAGGTAACCGGCGCGTTGTTAAAGGCCGACTTCCACCGAAAAGCGTTCTTACGAACTGAAGACCGTGCATCGATTCTTAACAATAGAGCGACCGTGCCAATTTTCGAGTCCCCACTGGGGCAAAATTTGGAGGGGTTCTTACGAACTGAAAACCTTGCTATGCGGGTTCTTACGAACTGAAGATAAACAATAGAAAGTCTCTTAAATATTTTATTCCCGATTTTTACGACCCTCTGAAGGAAAATATCTATTGTTTATCTTCAGTTCGTAAGAACCCCCGTATAAAGGTTTTCAGTTCGTAAGAACCCTTCAAAATTTTGTCCAACGGGGATTCGAAAATCGGCACGGTCGCTCCATTGTTACTCTCGATGCACGGTTTTCAGTTCGTAAGAACCCTTTTCGATGGAAGTCGGCCTTTAAAGTTTAAGTCCGGAGACTTCACGACAAAAACCGCGGCGTGGCCCCGAAGGGTCCACGCCCGAGGGCGTAGAGCCCAAGGGCTGCAGCAACAGAATCTGACCAAGCAGGAGCAAGGTGGGTCCTTCTTTATGAAGTTCAAGTTCCTACAGGTCTTCGGGTTTTTCATTTACGTCAGAGGTCAGAGTTTTTGAATAACGAAAACACTTCACGGTATAAATAGGTAAAACCAGCCAGGTTAGAAAAATAAAGGGAGAGTGCCAGTTTAAAGGGATAGTCTATAAAATATTGTTACAAACTAGCCCAAACTTCTTACCAAATAACTTTGGAAAGTGCCCAAAATGTAAGAATTTATAACAGAAAACCTACAATTTCCAACTTTTCTTTAAAATTTAAAGAATACTTTAAATTTTTGTTGTTGGCTTATCTTATCTAGTGTACTGGTAAATTTTCCAAACAATTTTGGTGATGTCGTGGCATAGAGAAGAGAACCTGTGACACCAATATGCACGAGAAAGCTGCGCACAGTCACCAAAATTCTTCGGTACCTACATTCCCACGACACATTGATCATACGCAACTATACTGATAATATCTCCTTCTTTTCTCTGCTATTTCAACATAGTATAATAAATTAAAATGTTCCTCCTACCATGGCTAAATAATTCTACATCATCAAGAAATTAGTGTTGCCCATTCACGTTTTCACCGTTCTGTGTTGGTTGGCGACGAGTAGACCACTCTGATCAATACGGTAATCCAACTATAGCCCTACTTTATTCTGCAGTACTCGCTTCAGGGTCATTATACTTTAGTCCAGGAATGACATTTTACGACTTACGAGTTTGTTCTTTCCCCCATACCTAGTTCCAGTTTTAAATACGGCATAAACACTAATCCAAGTATACATATTTTTATTTATTCCTGTTCGTTGTTATGCCATGTTATCATTATACTTTGTTCCATTTATACTTTATTCCACCATCCCTTGTTAAACATTATGCATGTCAAAAATTCCTGTTAAAAAACTTAATGTTAAGAAAATTTCAATTGTGAAATGGTAATATAAATTCGAAATGGAATTTTTAAATTAATGTTGTAATTAACTTAATAGATTTCCTTGAAAAAACCATGAGTTTCATCGAGTTTGCATGTTATATAATATTTATGCAAAATACAAATTTGGTTTGAAACCTGTGAAACCCTTGATATTATGGTATAAAATTAATCCATAAATTATGAGCGTAAATAACTTAATAGGTTTCCTTGAAAAAACCATGAGTTTCATCAAGTTTACATGTTATTTAATATTTATGCAAAATACAAATTTGGTTTGAAACCTGTGAAACCCTTGATATTATGGCTTAAAACTATTCCCTAAATTATAAGCGTAAATAACTTAATAGGTTTCCTTGAAAAAACCATGAGTTTAATCGAGTTTGCTTGTTTTATACTTTTTATGCAAAATACAAATTTGGTTTGAAACCTGTGAAACCCTTGATATTATGGTATAAAATTAATCGCTAAATTATGAGCGTAAATAACTTAATAGGTTTCCTTGAAAAAACCATGAGTTTAACCGAGTTTCCTTTAAATTTCAAATTTATGCAAAATACAAATTTGGTTTGAAACCTGTGAAACCCTTGATATTACGGCTTAAAACTATTCCCTAAATTATAAGCGTAAATAACTTAATAGGTTTCCTTGAAAAAACCATGAGTTTAACCGAGTTTGCTTGTTTCATACTTTTTATGCAAAATACAAATTTGGTTTGAAACCTGTGAAACCCTTGATATTACGGTATAAAATTAATCGATAAATTATGGGCGTAAATAACTTAATAGGTTTCCTTGAAAAAACCATGAGTTTCATCAAGTTTGCTTTAAATTTCAAATTTATGCAAAATACAAATTTGGTTTGAAACCTGTGAAACCCTTGATATTATGGTATAAAACTAATGGCTAAATTATGAACGTAAATAACTTAATAGGTTTCCTTGAAAAAACCATGAGTTTCATCGAGTTTGCTTGTTTTATACTTTTTATGCAAAATACAAATTTGGTTTGAAACCTGTGAAACCCTTGATATTATGGTATAAAATTAATCGCTAAATTATGAACGTAAATAACTTAATAGGTTTCCTTGAAAAAACCATGAGTTTCATCGAGTTTGCTTGTTTTATACTTTTTATGCAAAATACAAATTTGGTTTGAAACCTGTGAAACCCTCGATATTATGGCTTAAAACTATTCCCTAAATTATGAGCGTAAATAACTCCATAAGTTTCCTTTAAACAACCATGAGTTTCATCGAGTTTCCATGTTATATAATATTTATGCAAAATACAAATTTGGTTTGAAACCTGTGCAACCCTTGATATTATGGCTTAAAACTATTCCCTAAATTATAAGCGTAAATAACTTAATAGGTTTCCTTGAAAAAACCACGAGTTTCATCGAGTTTGCTTGTTTTATACAATTTATGCAAAATACAAATTTGGTATGAAACCTGTGAAACCCTTGATATTATGGCTTAAAACTATTCCCTAAATTATGAGCGTAAATAACTCCATAAGTTTCCTTTAAACAACCATGAGTTTCATCGAGTTTCCATGTTATATAATATTTATGCAAAATACAAATTTGGTTTGAAACCTGTGAAACCCTTGATATTATGGTATAAAATTAATCGATAAATTATGAGCGTAAATAACTTAATAGGTTTCCTTGAAAAAACCATGAGTTTCATCAAGTTTGCTTTAAATTTCAAATTTATGCAAAATACAAATTTGGTTTGAAACCTGTGAAACCCTTGATATTATGGTATAAAATTAATCCATAAATTATGAGCGTAAATAACTTAATAGGTTTCCTTGAAAAAATCGTGAGTTTCATAGAGCTTTAAATTTCAAATTTATGCAAAATACAAATTTGGTTTGAAACCTGTGAAACCCTTGATATTATGGTATAAAATTAATCCATAAATTATGAGCGTAAATAACTTAATAGGTTTCCTTGAAAAAACCATGAGTTTAACCGAGTTTGCTTTAAATTTCAAATTTATGCAAAATACAAATTTTGTTTGAAACCTGTGAAACCCTTGATATTATGGCTTAAAACTATTCCCTAAACTATAAGCGTAAATAACTTAATAGGTTTCCTTGAAAAAACCATGAGTTTCATCAAGTTTGCTTTAAATTTCAAATTTATGCAAAATACAAATTTGGTTTGAAACCTGTGAAACCCTTGATATTATGGTATAAAATTAATCGATAAGTTATGAGCGTAAATAACTTAATAGGTTTCCTTGAAAAAATCGTGAGTTTCATAGAGCTTGCTTTAAATTTCAAATTTATGCAAAATACAAATTTGGTTTGAAACCTGTGAAACCCTTGATATTATGGTATAAAATTAATCGATTAATTATGAACGTAAATAACTTAATAGGTTTCCTTGAAAAAACCATGAGTTTCATCGAGTTTGCTTGTTTTATACTTTTTATGCAAAATACAAATTTGGTTTGAAACCTGTGAAACCCTCGATATTATGGTATAAAATTAATGGCTAAATTATGAACGTAAATAACTTAATAGGTTTCCTTGAAAAAACCATGAGTTTCATCGAGTTTGCTTGTTTTATACTTTTTATGCAAAATACAAATTTGGTTTGAAACCTGTGAAACCCTTGATATTATGGTATAAAATTAATCGCTAAATTATGAGCGTAAATAACTCCATTGGTTTCCTAGAAAAAACCATGAGTTTCATCAAGTTTGCATGTTATTTAATATTTATGCAAAATACAAATTTCGTTTGAAACCTGTGAAACCCTTGATATTATGGTATAAAATTAATCTCTAAATTATGAACGTAAATAACTTAATAGGTTTCCTTGGAAAAACCATGAGTTTCATCGAGTTTGCTTGTTTTATACTTTTTATGCAAAATACAAATTTGGTTTGAAACCTGTGAAACCCTTGATTTATGGTTTAAAACTATTCCCTAAATTATGAGCGCAAATAATTTAATAGGTTTCCTTGAAAAAACCATGAGTTTCACCGAATTTTCGTTAAATTTATGCAAATTAGTATTCTTGTGGCAAACCTTTGAAATTAGCGGCCTTATGCACGGGGAGGTTTGCTGGTGAATTTTATGCAAATTAGTATATTGGCTGCAAACTATTGAAAATACCGGCCTTATGCAAGAAAAAGTTTGCAGAATTTATGCAAATTAGTATTTTGGAAGCAAACCTTTGAAAATGGCGGCCTTATGCAAAAAAATTGGTTTGCTGCAAACTTATGCAAATTAGTGGCGTCCCACGTGTTTATATATTGTTTGTTTTGGCGTCTGCTAATATTTTCCCTGTGGAGTAATTCTGGTAGGGCCTTGGTTAGGCGGTTTTAATTGGTCCAATTGGATCGATATAATGATGATAATTAAGACAAATAGTCAAGTTAATTTAACTAAAACGTTAACAAGATTATATTGCGCGGGAAACGTGGTAGTATCGCGTAAAAATGACAGGGAAGCGAATGAAAACAAGAGTGTTTATAAAGATATACATCCCTGGAAAAATATTGTGGAATTTAGAGAATATATGCATCAAAATATAATTTATAACGAGGGTAATTATTAATTAGTCATTAATTGAGATGAGGCATTATAATTTAACTTAAAATGTTTCAGGAGGAGTTGTCGCGATAAATAAACCATACGGGCTTGGGATGAATAAGCCTAAAAGTGGTAAAAATTTATTTCTTTTAATCAAAATTAACTTTTTAAGTAAATAATTAGTGTTTTTTAGATTCAAAGGAATTCTTTAGAACTTCACTAAAGTCTTTTGTACCGGAATCAAACTTTTATTTCAATGAAGCCTTGAGTTACCTTAAAGAAAAACTGAAAATGCCTAATTTATCAGTTGTAAAATCTCCTGAAAGGTTAATTAATTGGGGTTTAATTATAATTAAGCGGAGTTTATTCATCTGACAAGTAACTTTAACATCATAAAGGTACACTTCTGGGGTCTTATTATTAGCTTCTGATGAAACAGTTACAAAAAAAATAAGAAAATCTTTTCTTTACGGGAAAACAATTAAGAATCCTTACATGCATTTTAGGTTTGATTAATTTTGAAGCCTTTTTTAATGGCAATTTATGTTAATCGAATAAGAATTATTTTAATTTAATTAGATGCGTTGTAGATAGTATTCCAAAACCCCCTCAAGGTTACGAACAAGTTGGTTTGAAATCTATTGAAACAAATGGCAAAAAAGAATACAAAATATGCAAGTATGTCAAAAGTGCCTCTTTAAAAGGTGAAATGAAGTCAATACACGCGAATCATCAAACTTTAAGTCATAATAATGAGTTAGGAGTCTCTTTAGTTGACTTGAGTGTCACATCTGGTAATTAAATTATTTAACAGGGTTCATACAACTTTTGGAAAACAAATTTCCCTGAGATTTTCAGGTTTTTCCCCATATACTTCCCTGAGTTTTCCAGGTTTTTCCCGTATATGTGGTATCTTATGGTGCAAATGTTAACGAAGAAGGGGGGGGGGCAAATATGACTATAACATACTCAAAGGACATCCCCGTATCTTTATTAGAACCAGAGTTATGAGCCTCCAAAGTATAGTGTAATGTTAATCCTATGGAGGGGGTATGTTCACGAACATTTTGCTTAATTACTCGGCCCCTGTTTGTCGTAGCCCTACGTTTTTAGTATGCTTGGATGGGGGGCAAATTGAACTAAAACATACTCAAAGGACATCCCCGTATCTGTAGTAGAACCAGAGTTATGAGCTCCAAAGTTGGGTGTAATGTTAATCCTACAGATGGGATGTTTATGAACATTTTGCTTAATTACTCGGCCCCTGTTTGTCGTAGCCCTAAGTTTTTAGTATGCTTGGATGGGGGGCAAATTGGACTATAACATACTCAAAGGACATCCCCGTATCTCTAGTATAACCAGAGTTATGAGCCTCCAAAGTTGGGTGTAATGCTATTCCTGTGGAGGGGGTATGTTTATGAACATTTTGCTTCATTACTCGGCCCCTGTTTGTCGTGGCCCTACGTTTTTAGTATGTTTGGATGGGGGGCGAATAGGACTATAACATACTCAAAGGACATCCCCGTATCTCTAGTAGAACCTGAGTTATGAGCCTCCAAAGTTGGGTGTAATGTTAATCCTATGGAGGGTATGTTCACGAACATTTTGCTTAATTACTCGGCCCCTGTTTGACGCAAATTTCCCTGAATTTTACCAAAAATTCTAAATTTCCCTGAAGTTTTTGTCAACTATTTATTTCCCTGATTTTTCCAGGTTTGTATGAACCCTGTTTAATATAATAAAAATAGTGTTAATTAATTTTAATATTAATTGCAGCAAAGGCGCATTTTCCAAGATTATTTATGATAGAAAGAGGGGTGGTAATATTAGGAGATACCTTATTCTCAAATAGAATCATTACTGTCTTGGGAAAAAGGATGGTATCTCCAAAACCAACATCGAACCAAATGGTAGAATCAAAAGTGGATGAGAGGAAAAGTATGAAAATGGCCAAAAGTCAGTCGCGAGTCATCAGAGTTTCGCCGTAGTTGACCGTTTTATTGGCGAAGCTATACAGGGCCTGTTCACTCCCTTAAAATAGGTCTTGTGTTAATTCGCGGTTACCGTCGTCTGCTATTGTGTATGCTAGAACTTCTTTCTCCATTTGTGTTTGTAGTCAGGACAGAGTAGCTGGTAATGTTTTAAAAGGTATTTGAAGGTATAATATGGATTTAAGTAAGGTTATCGAAGCAATAGAAGAGCGCGTAAAACTAGATACGTTTAAAACAAATCTCGGTAATTTAGCTATAGCGCGAGCAGCTTGCGTCGTGATGCGCGTGATCGAGTGGGCTATGGTTAAACCAAGGAGCATAAATGTCTGAACTACTTTCAGTCGCGAGTTTGCAAGTCCATCAGTCACTAGTAAACTAAAAATTTATTGGCGAAACTTTGATCACGGGTGTGTATTGTAGAAGGAGTAGAGACTAGGCCTCTGGGGCCTAGACATAAGCGTACTAGTGCTCCGCGCACAATTTTCGCGCATACCGAGCCAATGTAAACAATCTCTGACGTCACGTGTTTTAAAGAAGGCGTCGTTTTCTTCTTTCCCGGCTTAATTCTTTGAATATTTTCCATATTATAGTTAATATAAATAGAAATAATAGTAAAAATAAAAATTTAAATAAGATTTGCAAACGCTTGAGAAACTCCCGTCACTCGGACTCTATACATAAAAGACCGAGGCTTAACCCTCCTGAACGTTCGTAGCTCGCGGCCATCTTTATTGTTTACGGTGGCTCGCCTACGTTTGGAGGGAGGGTCAAAATTCATACCCCCTTTTTATGGACAAATTTGTCTAGCTTTTTTTAGTAGAGGGGAAGCTACGAGTCTCTACTCCTTCTACAATATAGCTCCGTGCTTTGATGTCCGCGTTTTTTAACATTGTCATACTTTCCCTCTCATCCACATTTGGTAGAATACAATATTTTGGAATTTTAATAAATAAATAAATAACTTTAAAATTCATTAATTCAACTGTAACTTGCAGCATTTATCGCCTAAAGTTTGTCAGAAACTAGAAATATCAGTTGATGGAGATGGATTTGGATATATTCCAGTCCAACTTCATTTACGAAAAATGACAATGTATAATTTGTCTAAATCAAAATATTTTGATATTGTGGCCCCAATTCCCCCTCATATGACTTGGACTTGTCAAAATTTAAATTTAAATGAAGAAAATAAAGATTAAATAAAATTGTTTGGGAAAAGAATTTATTTTCAATAATAGATGTCAGTTTTAAGTTTTTTATTCGTAAACTTCAGCTTCCATGGCATCTTCTTTGTCTGACATTTCTTCGGTAACTTCCACAATTCCAGCTTCTCTTCGAAGCATACCAGCTAAGAGAAATTAAATCAACAACGTTAAAAACGGAACGGGTTAATTAATTAATCAATCATTAAATAAAGATTATTTTTAATTTTACCAGCAGGAGACTTGATAAGACTGAGATCTCTTTGGACTTCTTTGATGTCCTTTTCTTTCTCCAGTTGTTTTCCTTTCTTCAATCGATTTTCTATAAATCTAGCTTGTCTGCGTTGTTTAATATGTTCTATTTTCTTAATAGCTTCCACTGTAAGGTAGAAAAATCATTAATATATTAATTATACAGGGTTATAGTAACTAAGTAACAAACCTGTGTTTTGCCATAATTCCCTGTCATATTTAACTGGTGTATTTCTCTTCTTTTCAAATTCAAATGCGGGGTCAATGGTCAATTCTTTACCAGCAGATTTACGGAAAGCTTTTGTCCATCTCGTCTTTCTAGGGTTACGCTTTCTCTTGAACAGTTTGTGGCACTTTGAACGGCAAAACCTGAAAACCTAATGTGAAAATCTTGTTTTTAATAACAAGACCAAAGGCCAAGGCTTATAAATTGACGTTAATATAGTTATTACCTTGCAATCGTTCCTTACGAATTGTATTCCGTGCCCGGGATATAAAGGAGACGAACAAAAATAACACTTTTCAACCCTCATTTTTCATAAATTTAATTAAAATAAACTTGATGGCAAGTCCTAACACGTGCTCAGGCCTCAGGGTGCCCAACTTGGGCATTCACTAAATTACCGCCAACTTAGAATCTGCCGAAAATTGCCGAAAGTAAAGAACTCTACAATAGTACTTTTCCCACTATGCGTCGTCTGCTAGAAAACACCATTTGGCTAGATTGACTTCGCTTTCGACTTAGGCGGTAAAATAGAGTAATAATTCGGCAAATCAAAAGACTAGGCGGTAAAATAGAGTAATAATTCGGCAAATCAAAAGACTAGGCGGTAAAATCCAAAAAACCATGATTAAAGCTAAATAACGACTTCATTTGAATATAATAACGCAAGACTATTTAAATACGTTTAAATATTACAAATCAAAGTAATTAAAACGTTTTCTATCAACAAAAAAGCCTGCGAAATAGGGTGTTTCCGCGAGAGTAAAAAGGGAGAAGAAATAGGGGGCGAAAACCGGTTTTCAGGGGATGTCAACATGGCGTCCTAACGTGGCCAGAGCGGGCAGCCGGCAAGGGGAGAGGAAAGTGGGTAGGTAACTTGACGTCACGCGCAAAGACACTATAGTGGCGGTACAGTAGTGTGTTTATTTTCGGCATTTTTCGAAACAAAACAAAATTAAAGCTAATTAACGACTTAAACAAGTTTAAATTAATCGTATAATGCTCTTTCAAAATTTTCGGACATTTAAACATGACTTAAGTGGAAAAACTATACTTAAAATCCACTAAACTCCTCCATTGTTTAACGCAATGACATTTAAACACGCTAAATAATACTAATCAATGTAAATTCGAACGTTTACTCTCATAAAATAACAGTGCGAAAACTTAGCGGTAAAATTGTCTCTTCACTTTTGGCATTTTTCAAAAGAAAGAAAAAAAACCCAAATTAAAACTTCTACTGGTTCTATCCAACCATTTAACACAAAAAATTAAATTTCGGCAATTTCCAGAAAAACCCTAATTAAAGCTAACTAACTACTTAAGATAATTGTTTTCAAATACCAAATCGTTTTGCTAGTTGTACCGAACCACGTAGCACATAAATTGACAACAATGATCATTAAAATAATATTTAAATTAACTTTAATCATTCTCGGCGTATTAATATTCTAACAGGGATAGATTCATTTTTTTAAGACGGAATGGGTAACAGGGTTATTCGGGTGCAACATGATTAACATCCCTGTAGCGAGATGCGACTCCGGCGAATTAACTACGTTTCCAACCGTTCGGGGGATGAAACTCCAGTAAGAGATAGAAGGGTGTGACGTTTCAGGGTCAGAACTGTTAGCTCCCTATAGCGCATTGTATGGCTGCTTAATAAAATTTAAAATTAGGTTAATCAAAAGGAATTAAATCATTTTATGTAAAACTATTTTATTAAAATTTATAATTTGATTTTAAATTTATACCAATTATTCTTTTTAAAACTAAAACTGGGTTAAAAACCTAAAAAACGTAAGGAGCTTTTTTATTGGCACCGTAATCAATATCCTTGTAGCGAGAATGGCACTCCGGCGAATTAACTAGTGGTGGATTTGGCTCTTCTATAAATATAAAAAATAAGTTTTATAAAATCCCGTTCTTGTTTTATTATAACTATTCCATTAAACACTTTTCAGAGATATCAACACAAAGGCGACAGACAGCCTTAGGTTATTTCTTCTGGCGCCAACAAAGAGGCAATGCCAGACGGAGTCTCGAGTTCAGCTGCCTCTAGCGGCGCTTCTTGGCGCCAGGGAAATAACTCAAGGAGACCCGTAGTATTTGCGCTTCTCTTTTGAAGTTAAATGAATGGTTTATGTTTGATGATGGCAACAAAGAAAGTTCCACTCGGGGGTAAATTTCCACGACGTCAGTGACAGTGTCGATGCGTAGCGAATCTCCCTATTCTTTAAAATATATTTCTACAACGCCTTTACAGTAGTACAGTCTCTACTTTCAACTATAAACGACGCCATACGGACCGCTGAACTACGTTTCTAGGAATTTGCTGCTAACAGGGAGATAAGCTACGCATTGACACCAGTGAAGACGTATAAGAAGGAGAATCAAGATAGGAAGGTAAAACGATAACGGTGCACTAAAATTGTGCACCCCACTAAAGAATAATTTTTAACAAGTCACGTAAAAACATTTCCGTATTAGCTAGGTGTGGTTGGGGGTGGGGAGGGCGCGTTAGTTTCGTGTAGCCTCATTTAGTGCAGTATTCATGTTTTCAAACACGCTAAGGTAATATTCGAGATGGCCCAACGGTTGGGGTACATTAAGGTCTTACCACACCTAACTGAAAAGGTATTTTCGTCTATCCAACCTCTACACACAAAACCACAACATACAGACACACAGATCATAATCGTTAACCCAGTATGTCTTTCACACATAACAATGTACTTACTTCAATTTTGGATTTCTAGAAATTGCAATAGAGGTACTTCTTAAACCCAGTCCAGACGAGGCTGCTTCAGCGGCTCCACTTGACAAGGCGCGATTCCTCATCCGTTGTTGAAAACTTGGCCGGGTACCTAAAAGCAAAAGAAAAACAAACCAAAAAATTTAAAATAAATTTAAAAGCAAATATTCAAAATCAGACAAAAGCCATGCAAACTAAGTCAATTAAAGGAATAGCGACGTGATTTAAAAATTATCTCAAATCTAAAGAAAACCTTACTTTTTGAGAGTTTAAACTCTTCTGATTCCAAAAATATGCTTGATTAATATTTAAATATGAAGGAAAACACGGGAAAAAACACTTTGAAAACTTGAAATTGGGGGGCAAAAGCAAATTTGCGGAGAAGATTTTTGGCGGGTTTTTCTCCTTGATACGTCACTCACGGCATCTCGCGGAAAAGCCAAGCCTACTATTGCGGCGCGCGCGAGAATCTGAATAAATTAGGCTTAACGCGGCGCGGCGACATTAAGAGGCGCGTCACGTGAGCGACATCTAAAGTGAAAATTTCTCCTTACTACGTCATTAAGCTAAACAAAATTTTAACTAGGCCTTTTCCAAACACTAAACTTTGATTGCAATTTTACAAATTTCTACGAAACCAAATTCAAAAGTAAACATATCATAATAAACTAGATTTTTCAAGGATTTTTTTAGCATTTTAAGTTTGTGGGTGACGAAAATTATGTCACTAACACTTTAAAAATGGATAGAATCAATCTTTTGGCTACTAATGAGAGCTATAAAGGAAGTTTGCCGCATAGATTAGGGCCATTAGGCTAAAATAATCCAACGCCATTATTATATTATACGTGGAACCTAAGCCTTAGCCAAAATAGCATTAAAAATGGGGACTTTCAGCTGTAACAATTTGGACAAATCGCTATCATACTTACTCTACAACGTAACCAAGAGTTAAGATAACAATTAATGGATAATAAACATCAAAAATCATAATGTTTACAAGAGTCTTCTCAAGTACGCGCCCGCTTCCCAGTATGCGCGTGATCGAGTTGGCTATGCTTTTGGTTTGAATTTCAAAATATCAGAAGGGGATAATAGAAGGATGACACTCTGTATCCTCTTAATACTTTGACGGGATAAAATGCACAAGCGCATGCGTCTGCCAAATATTTAAGCGCTAAGAGAGTAATGATGAGGGAACTATTTATCGTGTATCTGATTCGGTTTATAACCTTGCTCTAAATGTAAATGACGTTGGAAGTGTGACGTTACACTTACCCCGCTTGTGGTGGTACACTTCTCTCGAAGAGAAGTATTATATACTTTCCTTAATTTTAAACGCTTTAAGTCGAGATTTTTTGCATCACACATAATTTTAGCCTTTTTTAGGCGCATTTTTCTACCAAACACTGCCGCCATTTAATACTAGTTGAAAAAGATTGAAAGTATCCCTTTAAAGCATATTAAACCACAAGCAACAACATAAACCCCAAAAGGAAACCAATTTGCAAAAAACAAGGCAAAGGATAACAAAACAATTCTTTACTAATCGGATTAGCCGCAACTTCCGCTCGAAGATTAGGGATGACGCTCCTAGTCTGGTTAATTGCGGGGATTGAACATTGATTGTTGGAACTGCTTTCTGCTTTCCTTGCAAAAACCTCATCAATGTTCTGGGCGAAACTGGTTTAGAAACAGAAGGCGCGAAAAGTTTCCTTCTTTTGGGACACATTCCCATTTCCAACGTCTTTGGAGTAGTTTTAATTGGATACTTAACTTCGTCCAAACCTGTAAAACAAGATAGTTAATAACAGAAGCCAAGCCAAAACTAAGGATCCCCTGATTATAGGATTTGTGGAGAGAAAAACCAATATGTTTTTATAGGATATTATAGGACCATAAGAAAATAATATATAGGTGGCTATATATTATTTTCTTATGATGGAGGACTAATAATTATGATCATATGTAATATCTTTTGGCTTAAACTATGTAGAAAGATCTCAAACCACAAATTGGATTTTAGTTTCAAAATTCAGAGGAACTTAATTAAAAATATAATATATAAACAAAATTCTGAGCTAGCTTAGCATTTCGTTGTCTAATCAAACGCGATCTCGTTAAAAGAGCTGCTAAATTTCATGCTAAACTATACGAAAACTCCCAAACGAAGTCAAAATATTATAGGACCTTTTCACGAAATTATATGATATTTAGGACAGGTTCAAAATATAGGATTTATGAGAATTATAGGATGACTAATTTACCATTAAAGTTTCCAATACGTTGTTCCCGCTATAGCTTCAGTAGGCATTGCAAACTTAAAGGGTATGGGAATTTACAATTTCATATCATATTTTAGCACGAAAGTGGTATTATAATTACACTTTCAAGTCTCTACTTTCAAATATAAAGTTTTTAATATAATTGAACCAAAGTTTCTATTTTTAAAATCCACTGAAAAATCACGAAACTCAGTTTCGATATATCAATCATTTTGTCTTGCCCAGCTTGTTCGGGTTTGGTTTATGACATCACACGGGGAGACCTATATGAGAGAGCGCGAGCGCGAGCTATAGAGTCTCGAGCTCTGTCCATGCTTTGATAGCGGAGAGAGTGGCACCATCTCGCGGTGTGACGTCAAAAACAAAAAAACGTTGTAGCCTTTCTTAAAAACTTTTAAAAGTGGATTTTAAATAATTTAATATGAAGCATTTTCAAATGCATATTGCTAAATAACTAGAAATCGGAGAATTAAAGCTTGATATTTTTGAATTCACAGTAATTAATTCTATCTTTTGCTATATAAATCAGGTTTTTTCAAACGAAGCTTCTCATACCCTTTAAACATAATTGGACATAGGAATAGCCGTTGTCGGAGTTTGCATTCCGTTTCGCGGGTTTGAATGAACGGCGGAAGAAGTACCAAACTTAAACTCCTTCACGAAATTATAGGACATTATAGGACAGGTTCAAAATATAGGATTTATGAGAATTATAGGAGACTAACTTACCATTAAAGTTTCCAATACGTTGTCCCGATATAGCTTCAGTAGCATAGCAAACTTAAAATAATTGGACATAGGTATAAGCCTGTTTTCTGAGTGCATTCCGTTTCGCGGGTTTGCATTGAACGGGCGGAAGATGTACCGAACTTGAACTCCTTCAACCGGAGAGATACTCATTACCAGAGTCTCTTTTTTCTCCATTCCCCATCATTCGATCGAAAACTATCAACTCTTATATAAGAATGATCACCGGGTTCATCCAGGTTATGGCAAGAAACCAGTTTGGTTTCGAACCCCGGTGCCGGGCGTCGAGGAAAATAGATTACAAAAAAGCCCCGATGGAGATTGACGATTCCAAGGAGCGACTTGTAGACCTTTAAGCAACATGTAGTTTCTTTATATTCCTGCGGTTCCGGTTCGGGGTTGAAGTTGGCCTGATCAGCCCACGTCACTTCCTTGGGTACCTTAAGCTAAAAGTAGAGAAAAAATAATGTAAAGAATATATACACGAACGCTTTTTCGTTGGTAGAACAGGTAGAAGAGAGAGTAGACGCGTACTTGGTCCAGAAGATTTTCGTATTTTCCTTTCAGGTGATCATCTAAGCGCCCAAGAAGCATTAAAGCAATTGTGATCTTTAACTAACTTCAATGCGTTAATGGCCAGTTTGAAAGTCGAGGAGCTATGGTTTAATTGCAACATCAGCAGTTTGTTAATATGTTGCGTTTGACGTTTGAATAGGCAATCTCGACTTCCATTCTCTTATTGTCGATGTATCTATGTAAAGAGTTATTTGCAAAGCATCGCCGCAACATTTCTCTTCTGTAGATTAGAAATCCTTCGTTGGTTAGCTTCCAACTTCTCGGCAAAAATGGCTTCGGCGTTTATACACCTATTTTCCTTAATACTTAAACCCTTAGAGACGCTTAACGTCCTTTCAGCGCTCTATAAGAAAAAAGACGTTAAGTTCCTAGATGTTGATTAGTTTGCGTTATATTAATTTACCCTCTCCTGTTTTAGTTTTTCAAACGTTAAGGATTGAACTTGCTCGTTGCACTGCTCTTTAAATTCCGCGTAAGCTAAAAAAAAAAAACTCAAAACATTAGGGAGTAACTACTTTTATTTAAACTAAGTTATTGTTATTCACCGATAAAAGCTTGGCTTCACTTTCACAGTTCATCATTCCAGTCCCTTATCTTGATTTGCTCGTCAAATAACGCGTCCAGAGAAATGAGGAAATCAGGATCTAATTCAGATGATTTTGGTGTTTCATTCACTGGAGTCGAAGATCGAGACGTTTGTCGCGACGTTCTCGGGATGGATAATGTAGGCATTTGGTTTTAAGTCGAGTTTTATTTCCATGAGTCGAGCCGCGTATTTTAGCGTGTTTCGAGTGTCCTCGTAGGTTAATGACGAAGGGCTATAAATAATTAAGTTGATTAAACCTATTACTAATTAGTGTTAAGGTTATTAAAGTACCTACCAGCAGCAATCGTAACTATTGCACAGTTTTCTCTCTAAACTATCTTTCAAAAACGCGGTAGTTTTGCTATTACTATAGGGGACAAGATTCCTCCTAGATTGGTAAGAAGAAAAA